>VXBI01013437.1:148346-223861 GCA_013397375.1 Toxostoma redivivum | reverse complement strand
GAGTGGGCGGGTAGGGAGAGTGCGGGCACGGCGAGTGCAGTCGGGCCGGCCCGGCCCGCGCCCCGGTACCTCCTGCCCGGCCCAAGGAAGCTCTCCCGGGGCACCGCGGCGTCCCCGGGCCGGCAGGAGCTCTCACGGAGCTGGGTGCATGTGGCTGGAAGGGCTCTCTCCAGAGCAGTCTCTGCCATGCCCGGGGCTGCAGCGCACTCACGGCAGCCCCCGCGCCGCCACAAGGGTCTGTCCTGCTGCCAGGGACCCCGTGCCACTGCAGCAGCGCCCCGGCCCGGCGGGCTCCCTCGGCTCTCCTCGAGGGAATGCCCTGCCCAAAGCCCGCGGACCGGCCGGGGCAGCCGGGCGGCGGCAGCTGAGCTGCCTCCCGACTCAGCCCTCGCTGCTGCAGCCTCCCCGAAGGCAGCGGGATGGAGGAACCGAGACAAACTTCCCCCGAACAAACTAAACTGAGCCGTTTAGATCAAAAAACCTCTGGGAACAAACCGTGTGAAACAATCATGCAGCCTCTCTCCTACCTTATCATTCCAATTACATTCTCCTAATCTACAAAATTGAAAGGTAATGAGCAGTTTTTCCTTAAACCACATTAAATAACACTGTCAAAATGCAAATTTATTCATTAAGTATAAATGAGTGTGTTAAATATTCATGAATTGTTGCTTGCAGTATATAATTAATCCCATGGTCTGTGTGTCCAAAAGCATTTAGGAGATAGAGTAGAGAAGACGGTGCTGTAGAATGATAACATTTAGGGCATGTTTTTAAAAGCAAAGGTCACCAGCCCTTTGGATTCTAAACTAATACCAGTGCTTACAATTCATTGTAATACCTCCTTAGGAAATACACACGCTTTCATGATTCAAGGCTTGTATCCTCAACCCTTGCTGTCTAATAATCTATTCAAGAAAAGAAATAGTGGGGAAGGTGCTGTTAAATTATCCCATTCACTACTCATACACTCAAATTAATACAGTACTTTCCACATTTTAAAACTCCCAAGGACTGCAAGGCTGCCCTCGAAAAATGATGCAATTTGACTCTCTGGTACTCTCTTTGCTGGAGGGGGGAGGTAAGTGAATTCTGACGTTTGAGCCATCACTAAAGCTGGTTGCCATTTCAAGCATCATGAAAGGTAAAACAAAGGCTTCACATCAGAAGATGACTGGCCTCTTTTTTTTTTTTCTCTGTCATTTGCAGATATGAAGGAATCCCTGAATCCTGTACTGAACTTTAAGTAAGTGGTCCCATTGATACCAGTGAGAAGTACAGTACATAAAGTGCTGGAATTTTAGGTCTCAATGTCCTTAGTTTAAATATTCACTCTTTTCTCTGCCCTCCTTAAATTCCCACTGCTTCTTTGCATGTAATGGAAACCACTTTCAGAAATTCTTTGTCAGTCTGCTTTGCACTTTTTTGGAGAAGAATCTTTGAGATGCTGATGAAAAGAACTGATCTTTTTCAAGATAGCAGGAAAAAAAATAACAAAAAAAAGAAATCATTACAGTGTTCATAATAATTACTTCACAATCACTTGATGTTCTCAAGGTGCTTACTGTATACAGCTTTCAGCCAGTTGTGCAAGTATAAACTCTGCTGTCTCCCCTTTCTTCCACAACACTTGTGGAAAAAAAGTACATGACAGTGACTTGATCTTTTAGTGTATGTTGTAATGTGACATTTTTACCATGCCATTTTGTGTGTGTATGTGAGTGTGTGAATTAATCAACACAACACCAAGTGATTCACAATTCCAAGTAACTCAACCTGTTCCCAACACAGGCCAGAGAAACCAGGAGCTGCAAGGCTGTGCTCTGACAGATTATTTTTTTCATGTTTTCCCTTGCAAAAATGTAACAAACGGTTTGCCATTTGTATGCAGGCATGTTTTGTTCTCTCAGAGCCAGGAGGGATATCTCTGCATGGCATGGGGCTTGTACTGACTGTACCATGTGGATTTCTCCTGCAAAATTAGGTGCTGGAAGATTTTTAGTTTCTATACAATATGTTTGGGGGAAGCATTTGCTTGGCTTCCTTCCTAGTTCTGCAGAACTAATACACAGGACAAGGCAGCAATCAGACTTTTTACTTGGTGACATCACCACACATCAAGTGTCTTTCATCAATCAGGTCACTAAGATGATGGAGCAATGCAACTTGTGTCAGATCAATGAACTGAGCATGCTTTCTAGAGTGCTGACAAAAAAAGGCCATGTGAGACCAAATTGATTTGATTTGTCTTATTTTAAGGCCTATGCAGTAGGGCTTGATGAACCATAAGGCACTATAAAAACAGGCTGAAGGCAAAGATGATCACAGAATGCAGGATAATGCTTCATTGTGTCTATTAAAGAGGTAAGCCATCAAACCCCAAGGCAGCTGCAATCCAAGCACTGTTGACACTCAGTTTACAAGACATTTGTGATAAGTACTTCTGTTGTAATTAAAAAGCTGTGCAAGTCTACCCAGTTGTGTCGTAACCAGTACCTTATCTCCTGTACCAAAATGAGGACAGACCTCACCTGTCAAAGACAATTAATTTAGATGGCTCTCCTCTGGACAGGAGAAGAGTTAATCAGAAATTCTAAGGTAGAATGTTTTCCTTTAGCCAGTGAGGAGTGTTAGCTGATTGTAATTTAAATCTCCCATACAAGATGAAGCTTTTTGATCAATTTTATGACAAAACAAGACAAATCTTAATGTTTCATTTTTGACAGTTCCTTTGCTCACTTTATATATAGTCTCAGAACCCAGACTCCCTGTTTCCCAAATACTGCCAGTCCTGAGGAGAGATGGGAGCTGCTAGCCCAGGGACTGAGCAGCCCACAGAGGTCTTGTTACTCTGTGCAACAATAACAGAAGGGCTGGAGCAGATGCGTAAACACAGCCTTCACTTTCCTTTGAACAGACAGCTTCCCTCCATCTACAATTCACACCCACCCAAATTCTAGAACTCTCCAGAGGCAGAAGTATTTTTCAGAAAAGGGCAGTTAGGGATCATGTGTAAGCCAACCAATTCGGGGAAAAAGCTGGACAGGAAAGACGACTGGAAAGACTGTATGCATCAGTGGCTCTGCTGCATAGGGATTGTCCCACAGATCTCAGACAAGGTCAGGGAACCCTGAACGTTACTTAAAAAGAAGAATGTCTGTGTGATCCTCCAGGATATTATCCTTAGCTGGTGAATGAAGGAAGACAGGAAAAAAAATATTCTGAACATGGAGCATCTGTCTTTTGATGCAGGTGAAAGGATGGCACCATTTAGGTGGTCTCCTGTTCTCTGGAAAGGCAAACAACCTGCTAGGAAAGAGGCTAAAAATAAGTACTAAAGGAGGAAGTGATAAAAAAAAAAACCCAAACAGAAACTTCCAGTCTTTCTGGATGAAATTAAGATGGCAAAACCAAAATTCATGAAGAATGTAAAAGTAGTAAATTTTCTATAGACAATACCAGATAGTCTGGATAAAAAATGAAAGTAATTAAAATTACAATTACATATTTATAAATTCAGTGTAGCAGGTATTACTGAAATTAGATGGGAAGAACTGCGCAACTGACACATTAAAATCAATGGTTATAATCTATTTTTGGAAAGATCAAGTAGAGAGAGGGAGAAGGAGAGGTACTCCACAGTAAAAGAGCCACAGTCTGTTTTTAGGACACTGGCAGCTCAGAAGCAAATGATGTGAATGCAGTGGATCAATACTTTAACAGATAAAACACTAGATGGGATAGTAGCTTCTGTCTGCAAATCACCAAATCACAGAAGACAGCAGCAGGATGACTGGATGCCTTTGCACCTTCTGTAACGTGTAGGAGCAAAAAGGCTGCACAATCATCTGAGACTGCAGCCTGCCTGACATATGCCTGAAGTTTCATGATGATGGTACCTCTGCTGAATTATTGAACATTCTCTATGAAAGTTTCTTAAACCAAAATGGAGAACTCTCTCAGAATGAGAATTTTATGTGAGACAGCATCTCAGAAATAAGGAAAAATTATCAGAGGCTTTTGGTAAGAGAAATAAATTAATATTAGTGGCTGTGATGATAACTTGATTGCTCTTTATGAGCACAAAGAGAATGAAACCCACAGGTATATAGATGGTGCAGTCTTTTTACCAACCTGAAAATTATTGAGAAGGAGAATCAGTTAGGAGAGAAAACAGGTCACTAACTGGAAAATACAAACATTTATTAGTTGAAAAATCAGGAAAGAAATTTGTACGTGTTCAAAAAATATCTAGATCAAAGGGCTAATAAAAACCTCTACTTAATTGTAAATCAATTCAATGGAAAAAGAAGGTTAATAACACTGAATCTAGAGTAGAACTAAGGCATTACATATATAATTCCTCCAGTAAGTGTAGCCAAGTTGTAAGGAGAAAATTTATGGCCAGAGAATTAAGGACAATATTTTTCAAAATCTTTAGGAACCCTGACAATGGTACCAGTTCTTCAGATGGAAGTGGAAGTGGAAGTGGAAGATTTGTTCAGAGTAATGAAGACATGAAAGAAGTGTTCAATAAGTATTTGTGTTCAGTATTTAAGGAAACGACAGACAACTGATGATACTCTATGAGGATGATAAACTATCAGCCAACAAAAAAAACCCCAAAATCCAAAAAAAACCAAACCAACCAACCAACCAAAAAAACCCAACAAAACAAAACAAAAACCAACAACAAAAAAAACCCACCAAACCAAAAAAAAACAACAAAAAAATTAAATGGAAGCTATAGAAGTAAGAAAAGGTAAGAAACACTTGCACAGGAAACTTCAGATAACTTGTATCCAAAAGCTGTTCAAGAGCTGACTGCAGAAACTCTTCTATTATTACTGCTATTTGTTAAGTCTTGGAACAATTGGGAAGGTTCCAGAAAGCTGGAAGAAAACGTATGTTGTGTTAATATTTAAGAAGGATAAACTTAATGACCTAGATAATTACAGTCCTGTCAGTCTGAAATTGATCTGGAGTAAAGTAATGGAATGGCTGACAGGGGACTCAATTACTAACTAATTAAAGAGGAGAAATATGCTAAATGCCAATCTAAGTGCAATATGGAAAATAGATACTGCCAAATACATTTGCTGGCTTTTTTTCCAATTGTGACTGCATGTGAAAGACAACACTGTTGATACACTTTGATTCTATACGACATTTGATGTGATATTGGTGACATTTGAGTTAAGAAAACATGATAATACATAATTGACATGTCTCACATTAAAGGAATGGAAAACTGGTTAACTGACATTTCAAAATGGAAATTTAAATGGGGAATGATCACAGAACAGGTATTCTTCTGGGACTGCTTTCTGGCCATACACTACTTCACAGTCAGGAAAAACTGATAACAGTAATTTAGAGGAAAGCACAAAGGTTCACAGAAGACTTGGTCATTATGGAAGAAATCGGTAATAAAAAGAAAATATCACTGAGACTGTTGACAAGTATTACTGGGTGATCTGGTACAAACTAAAAAAATAAGATCCAAGTGTAAAGCCACAGGAGCAAAAGCTTCAGGAGTTTAGGCTGGCTATTTTATGGGGGTTTGAAAGCTCTAAGAGGGCTAATTCAACAATTAAACTATTTTTTACTTGATTATCTGGTCCTATGACAAATAGTCAAATAAACTCACATTCACATCCCCTGTCACTACTATCATGTCTGGATGTACTTCAAGAGTAATATATCCAACCATCCTGCATGAAAAAAGGATGAAATGAATCCATATTACATCATATGCTACTAATATGCATTCAGAACTCACACTGTAATAGTTCTGAAGTGAATATTATGGTTTATGCAGAGAATATGCCTGAAAAAATAGCACACACATTCTTAACAAGCCCCTTGGCAGCATATCAGACTTGAAGGACCCTCAAAGCTGAGCACGTGAAAAGCATTTCTTCCCTTTATTTAGTCTTATCACAGAAATACTTTCTTGTTTCCCTTACTCTGGTAGCTGACAAAATAGCCCAGTTCTAAGCGGTATATACCAGAATCTGGCCCAAAATTAGGTGTTAACAGCTGCTGCATTACATATGCCAGTGCTGACAGATAAACTCAAAATCTCCAGTCTTTTCACAAACCCAGCTACTCTACATATGTTTACTAGAGACCAAGTTAAGATTTACAGATCGAAGCTGCTGCTTGTTAACCATGTTCTTAGCTGGGAACAGGAAAACAGGAGTTAGAGACCAGAGGCTGAAAGAGTTCTAGTTCCCTTCCTCCCTTAGCACCATGGGGTCCACTGGGGAACAAAAGTTATGTAGGTCCTGCTCACACTCTTGTCAACACTGTAGCTGCAAGTAGAGGTTTGCACCTTTTCCTGAAATGTGATCTCTCCCCTAGCCCTTCAAACTTACACGGCTCTCTCAAGCAAGTGCTCAGTGTCCACTCCTGGGGTTTCAGAGGCTTCACCCCCGAGACCCCTATGCTCCGGCAAGGACGTGTCCTTTATGACCACGATCCAATGGACCTTTTCCACGAGGTGCATTTGTGTCTGCAATGTGTTTCAATGCACAGAAATACAATAATGAGTTATTGTAAGTGTAGGTTTTGTGGCTCAGTTAACTCAACATTACTGAATATTTTTAGGACAGATGCCTTTAAATGTCTTTAAAGTGTGTACAGCTGATTTATAACACTTACTAGAAAAAAGGATCTTTGTTTCCTTGAGTTCAGTGAACTGTCAGATATTATTACAGTGGCATACACATAAACAAGAATAAAAGTGTTTTGCACAAAATCATGCATAAATTATGTCAGACAACTGGAAAATTGCACACGTTTATTAATGTTTTAAAATAATCCAGGCACAGTTTTGCAAATACATAGAAGCATATTCTCCAAATGGGAGCAAAACCTAAGTAACATACAGCAAGGAAAGACATGGCAAAACATACAAAGTATAAACAGTATGAAAGTTTTCTTAGTCTACAGTGGTATCTGCTATCAATACACTTGTCAGCATTACAAAAAGGCAACCAAAAAATACAAGTAATAAATTGTATAACATGAACTGCCTAAAAAGTTTATGTTAGCAGCATATAGTGGCAACGTTCTAAGAACAGAAGAATGCTTGCACACTGTATATAAATGCATATATGCACACATATACAGATATAACTGGAAGGCCACAAGAACAAAATAACCCTGGGAAAATGATAAAGGGAATTTTTATATATCTTGCAGTATATAAAAACAATGCATGCATTAGCAAGCATCCAGCATGTTCAGGATAAAATTACATCCACGAGCAGAATCACAGTAACTCTTCATCAAACAAAGCACTTAGCATGCTGTACCCATGCTGGATCACTTTGTCCTATATCACACTCCTGACTTATGGAGCACATTTCAATGGTAAATTTAGGAAGAATCAGGAGCCATTGATTCCCATGATCTGACAGGAGGAATCAGATCTCAAATTTTAAAGAAAAACACCCATGGAAAATAATACCCATGCAAAGCCTGAGTTACAAAATGCTCTAGCAGGAGTTCTACTTTCCTGTGGGTAGTCCAGTACAGTGGCCTCACTTAATGAGCTTTAGTTTGCATAATGTAGTGTTCCTGAGGATGTGCACCAGATTCCTTCTGGATGGAAACAAAGGATGTGCTCCAATCACTAGTGGCATTCAGCCCCCGGGATCAAACTAGAGATAAGTGTGGAGATCAGGTCCTTAGCACCAACAGTTACAGGCTACAGATCCTATCCAGCTAAGCTAATTCTTTGCTAACACAGACACAGGCTTTGGAAATACACAGAATAAACATTAATCAACAAGTACTATAAGCTGTATTTTACCACGTAGATTAGTCTTAATTGTTCTTACTTGCCCCTACCTGATAAAAAAGGGACCTTCCCTACAAACACTCTGTGTCTGCAGACGTGCGTGAATGTGTCTGTGTATGAAGGGTGCAGGTGATGAGCCAAATGAGCAGTGGGCACGCAATTTGTTTTTCATTCAGCCATCTTCAGAAACACTATTTCCAGTAGCAAAATTATGAAAAACTCTGCAGGCATCTTAGCCAATCTTCTACATGTTCAATTCCCGTTAAAAAGATTCTACTGTAAATATAAAAACTTTGGGATCATGGCCCTCCTAACCTCTAAACAACATCTGTGTCAAAAAACTCATTCCCAGGTTATATTTGGGATGTGAGATTTCCTTAGAACAGAACATAGAATTGTGATTGTGAGTGCCAGAGTAGGTTCACATAAGCAAGCTGAACTATTTCTGGTATTTCAGTGAAAAATGTCAAATTTAGTAATAATTTCCTGACTGGTTTCAACAGATTATTTGCTGCTAGCTGCTAATGGCACTTACAAATCTCCAGCAAAGTGCTGTGGGCAACACATTATATGAGAAAAAGTACTAGTTCTGCTGCTTGAACTAAGTTTACACAAAACTTACATTATTTATTATAGTGGAGGATGAAATGTAACATGCTATCATGCATAATACATGGTAAGAACATGCCTTAGTTTAAGTTTAAAGTCTCTTTCCTGTAAATCAGAACAGCAGTAGATGTCGACAGCTGCATATTTTGAGGAATTCCCAGAAATAACAGCAAGCAATGCAAAAAAAGACATGAAATCAGCTCTTTAAGACACCCACAAAATAGTAACTTTTTGTGAGTTAATCATACAGACAATAACAAACCCAGTGATATCTTACCTATTATATTCCAAGAAACTGAGTTCAGCACCAGAGGTGAGACTGTGCCCTAAGCAAATCTTGCTGCTGACTGGAAAGTGTGTCCCTGCTCTGACACTGCACCCTCAGGGCAGATTCAGCACTTTCCTGATCCACAGAAAGGGGAGGATGGGCAGGCTTTGTGCAGATCACAGGTTGCATAAGTCAGATGGAGAATTCTTCTCCATCTTGGGGCTGGAAAGAGCCCAAAGCTGCAGGTAGGTGGGGACTTAGAAAATCTGAGGGAGCTTTTGGGAGTGCCACACATATTAGTATGGCTTCCACAGAAGTCCTCTTTCAATAGAGAGACACCTTTTCTTTCTCCTTCAGCCCCTTTTAGAGGGTTTGCCTAGGAGACTCTAATCCAGAACAGACACACAAGACTTCTGTAGATTGTGTAAACCTTAGACAAGGCTTACAAAAAGCTTCCCCTTCCCTATGACTTTAGCTGTATCTATCACAGCAATAGCCAGAAAAATATATATTAATCTGGGACTGGCTTCACACTTCTATGGTTAAGTTTCATTCCTGTGCATCCTCTCAGGAAAGAGGGAATAGAATGAGACACATCTGTTGAAAATGAAACACATCCTCCCCAAAGGAACCAAATATAGTCAGGAAAAACAGGACTTTTTTTAGTAAATACACGACTGTTGCTCACAGTACATCACAATGCTCACAGACAGCTCCTGTGTGATACAAACACTGAGGTTCACTCTTGTGGGTACCCTAAGGTTCATCATGAACAAACCCCAGGCTTGCTTGAGCACAACTAAAGACACACTATTTCTGACATACATGCAGAAAAAAAGCAAATTACAAGCATCAGTATGTAAAGTGCTTCTGATTTTCTACTTACTAAGAGCATCATCCAGTTATAATTCACTAGGGTTTACTTATTTAATTCTTACTTACCTGGACATGTCTTCTGGCTGAGCATCTGTGCTCTGCTGCCAGCTATCTCTGTGTGGGGTCCTACTTCAGTCCAGCTCACAAGCAGGTGAATAATGGAAGACCATCAGCATCAGCCCTCCAAGAGTCAGATGGGCTTCTCTTTACTAATTCTGCAAAGCATTACGTGCACATGGTACTTCCCAGACAAAACACTGCTCAATTTAGCACCCAGGAGTGCAAAGGTTTTACTGGGGTAGGTGCTGTATTCATGAACTTGCCAAAGCCACTTCCATTAGTTTTGAAGAGTCCTCAGAGATTTCTAAATCAGTGAGTGTTCAGATAGTTTGTCAGGCTGACTTCTTCATCCCTGGTGGCGTTTATGTGGAAATATTTAACAACACAGAATTTGCCTCCATTTTTTCCTGTAAAGGGCATGCTTTCCCATTGCTGATAATTCCTTCTAGAGAGAGTAGGACAATTATTCTACACAGGAGCTAAAGGCATTTGAAGAAACTGAACACTTTACTAAAGTATTTCCAAGAGAGATCAACGGGTACTCCTTGCCTAAAGCACTTTAGGGGCATTTTTTGGAAGTTGGAACACCATCTGCTCCAAAGCAGAGCTCTCCATCAGTCCTTCCCATTTACTGATGTAACTGATAGGAGTAGTCTGCAGATGGAGCCTCCCAGCCCAGATGGAAAGGGAATTTGGCTGGATATATAGAGTAATTTTTCTTCTTTCTGAGAAGAGGCCTTGGATAAGCAGAAGGATGTGATCTGGACATTTAATGGGGATGAAAAGGTTGGGATGATGTCTGTTATGCCAGTTTGTAAAGAAAAATACAACACTTTTTTTTTTTTTATTCAGTCAAGTACATATGAATAGTAATTAGCCAGTCAAAAATATATTTTTTAATGAAATTTTCTGCTCCTATTTAAAACTTTCATTTTTGAAAACAAAAAGTCAGAAGGTAATGCAACATAAAACATAAAGTGTATTAAAATTTAAATGTTTATTAAAACAAAGCCATTTATGCCTTTTCTTCCCCTCTTTTTAGAAAAAAAGTTTATCTAAATCCCCCCTACATATTAAAAGAAACTTTTGATGACTACTCAACTCACTGATGGCAAAAAAAAAGGCCAAACTATTTTTAAGCATTCCTCTATTAGCATCAACATGAAAATGCATTTTGAATACCTCAGGTAAACTCCCTGCTTGTTTTATACTCATGAGTAGTTGATTAAAATAGGACTGCTTGAATGAATAAGCAATTAGGATATGATTACATTCAGGTAAACTGTAGTAGTTTTATCTTAAAGAATTAATAAGTGATTCTCAGCTGATTTCTTAACTGCTCTCAGAAGGTGAATCACCGAGATTCCCTTATACACATCCAAGTACTGACATTCTTTCTTTAGTACCACAGCTGGTTTTTAACAGATTTCAACCAAGTCATTTCTTTGCAGAATCATCTTTAACACAGTGGTCACAGTTATTTATTCATATAATAAAAATAATGTAAATATGCATTTAACTTATGATAAAGACAGGCTCATTTAAATACGAGAACTGATGTTAATTTTCTCTAATACAAATGAAGCTTGCTGCAATGTTTCTACAGTGGATCTGCTCTTAGTGCAAATCCAGGCAGAGAGCAACATTTTTACTTTGCTCTGTGACACCCCAGTTCTAATTGTGTTCTTAATTTTGTGTACATTTAGATGATCCTAGAGCTGTATTTTTCTTAGCTGTCCTTTGTGACTGTTTCATGCAGCATGCAGGCACTCTTGAAAGAGCTTCAGAATGAAGCACATATTTTACAACACATTTATGGTGAATTGGCAAGTACTAATTATCTTAAAAACTTCTCAAGCATAAAAACCACCTTGCAGGTGAACACAGCTCGGGCACAATCCTTATGCTCACTGGGGAGAAACACTCTGCTTCACGAGGACACTTCCATGTAAGTCTGTCCAGCCCAAACGATTTCCATGTGCAGCACTTTCATAACAGTTTTCTATTAACCCAGAAACCATCTAAATACAAGTTCAATTGGCTGATGTTCTTCATTTCAGTTCCTCTTCCCTCAAAGGAATGAAAGGATTTCCCAGGCTGCCCTGTAAAATATGTGTGGAACATTCTCCCTAATTCTGCATGTCCTGCATTTTTCAAATCCTGCCTTACAGTTTTTTATTAGCTTTCCATATATCCAGCCACCCATCTGAACTGAAAAGATGCATATGGTGATAAATCTGGTTTTGCTACTACAGCTCTTCATCCAATCATGACCTTTTTCCCCTTTTTTATTTTATCCCATGTTGTATCAGCCTACAACAGATTTTAAACTCCAGGGACAAGAAACAGCCACTTTTAATTACTTGTATATCACAGCATTGCCTGTAATTTTCAGACACTTTGGGCACCTTTTCTTCAAAGCATTATACACATAAGTTGAAAATGGGAATATTCATCTCAACAGCTTTCAAGAAAGTCAGTCAAGAAAGGGAGTAGGAAAATACTATTGTTCTCCTTTTCCAAACAGGAAGGTGAGACATAAAGTCATGCCAGAAATCTGGGACAAAGCCTGTGTTTGAATATAGATGTTTATCCAAGATCATAAGCATGGCCCCAGCCTTTGTCTGACAACCTGAATGAATACTTAGAGCATTAAAGTAAGCAATGAAAGTTGAGCTACAATAAAAAATAAAATCAGAGAGCTGCATTTATGGTTGAGAATAGAAGGGGCAACAGAGATGATACCCTGAAATCACCTATCAACAGGGACAAGAAACCAATGATCAGGAGGAGGAATAAAGTGAAGAGATTCCCCCCCATCCTATGAGTTGGAGCTGTTGATGAGAGAATATATATGCAATGAACATATAAAATATAGATTTATATATACAAATATACAATAGGAAATAGTCAGTATACAAATACTTACATGTAAAAATAGCTTTTTACTTTCCCCTTTTCTTGATTTACAAAAGCATACAAAGTTTCCTGTTGGTTAATGTTTAAGTAGTATGAATAAACCCTGTGTGACATGTTCCACATGTAATTCCTTCAAGTGTTCACAGTATTGGCTATTACAGTGCTGAATCTGAATTCCAGATGTTAAAATATTCATAGGACACATTCTAAACTTAAAGCATTAGTTTAAATAATGTTTAAATAAAACTCACATGTGTAGCTGAATTATGGTAATATTACAAATGAGTCTGCTGCAGTTGAAAACTTTCCATGACAGTAAGCTTGGAAATACATATTTAAACTAGAGATGAGTATATTTTAAGATTCTTGAACTGCCTTTTAATGTGCAGATAATACTGTGAGATGGGGAGTTCTTTCAACTTCATCTGAAGCAATGCAAGCTGATAGAACTCAGTATTACAAATTATCCTCAGTAGGAAAGCGGATGCACAGAACAATTTGCCATCAGAGCCAGACACACTGTCACTTTCTTCAAATACCCAACAGACAAGAATAAATGACAGGTACTATTGTTTTTGTGTTAAGAATAAATGATCTGGAGCATTCTGCATCAGGAAAGCACTTTAAATTAGATCAAATTAATCCTCACAACTCCCATGTGAGTTAGATAGATTCTATCCCTGTTATCTTTTTTAAAGATGGAGAAACTGGAGATCTAAAATAAGTTATGATGGCTGCATGGGAAATACTGTCAAAATACTGTTATTCGGATGTTGGAGCAAGTCAAATGCACAACTGGAGTAAGTGGAGATGTTCATGAGACAACTTTAAACTCACCAGCTTGGGTACTGACAGCAGGCTTGGTACAACAGCCAAAGGTTCATCATGGGCTGCGAAACACGATTTTGCCAAGTGCCGTTCTGCTGGAGCTGAACTGTGGGACAACAGCTTCAAAAAGCACAAACTACATAGTCCCAGATGGTGCAGACTGACCAAGGTGGAAGGAAGTTGCATTTCAGAAGTTATGAATTAATCAGGGGTCATTTCAGAAGTTATGAATTAATCAGGGGTCTTGAGTAGATAATATCTTCTCATTCAAGAGTTGGGTACAGTTCAAGAATCATGCTCAGCTCATCTCTAATTCCACCATATATGCAAGTGCTCACAATATATTGTGGAACAATATATTCAGGTGTTTTTTAAAATTTACTCACTCATGGACCTTGGAAGTCTGTATTTTTCCTCATATTTTTCTTGTTGAAAATTTCTACTGATACAACAAATGGAACTAGCGCTTCAGTACAGCAAATGAGCTAGAAATAATAATTTTAAATATCTGAGATGATGGACAATTTTCAAAGGACCCCCATGCTCTCTGTGTGCACCTGTATATACAGAAAACCTCATCTGTCTTTAACTGCTCCTGCCTTGAAATAAAATCCAGTTAAAGTATAAAGTGCATAGTGTGGATTAAAACCCTAAGAAATAACAAACAATGTGTCTGCCTTCCACAGATGATTAATTCTGCTTAACAACTGAACCACCACCCTCTTTGTCTTCTGGTTTTTAGTTTAGTGTTACCTAGGCTGAGAAAGGCCAGCCAGATGTAAGCAAAACTACTGTAAACTGAGACATTTTTGTAATATGCTGTTAAGGGAGAATTAAGTAAACCAGTATCAAGACACTGTCCAGTTGGGATGTGTAAATATTATTGTCTGCTTCTTGGCCCACTTAGCAAATACTTTCTTTTCTGTGATAAACCTGTGGCCTCCATATGGAGCATTTTCATGGAGAAAGTATTCCTCACACTCATCTCTTCCTGGCTCGTAATAGTGGTAGGGAACTTTACGAAAGCCTTCTGACCTAGGGAGAAGAAAGATATACTTAAGTACTATTTTCAAGAAAAACATAAATATATATATAATACACCTGAATACAAGATACAATCATCCTGACTTGGGTCAGCGATGGTGTGGCCAGCAGGACCAGGGCAGTGATTGTGCCCTGTTTACAGTATTGGTGAGGCCACACCTCAAAACCTGCAATCAGTTTTGTGCCTCTCACTACAAGACAGACACTGAGGTGCTGGAGTGAGTCCAGAGAAGGACAATGGTGAAGAGTCTGGAGCACAACTCCCATGAGGAATGACTGAGGGACCTAGGGGTGTTCATCCTGGAGAAAAGGAGGCCTAGAGGGACCTTATCACTCTTTACAACTGCTTGAAGGGAAGCTATAATGAGGAGAGGGTTGGTCTCCTCTCCCAAAGAACAAGTGACAGGACATGAGGAAATTGCCTCAAGCTGCAGATTGGATATTTGTAAAATTTCTTCACCAAAAGGGTTGTAAAGCACTGGAACAGGCTGCTCAGGGAAGTGGTTGACTCACCAGCCCTGGATGTATTTAAGAGATGTGCAAATGTGGCACTCGGGACACAGTTTAGTGCAGACTTGGCAGTGCTGGGTTAACAATTAAATTCCATGATCTTAAAGGTCTTTCCCTACCTAAACAATTCTATGAATGATCTGAAATCCCTTCCATGTGTCAGCACTTGAACTCCTTCGCTAAACTGTAAGGGCTTTTGTTACATCATGATTACTAGGATTCTTAAGGCAGAAGCAGCTCAGTATATCTCTCAGCATACATCAGTGAGAGGCTGATGGGCTGGTTCTTATGGGCTCTGCACATTTTGTTTAACCTGTGATAACTCAGCCCACAAGGCTCCCTCCCTAAGCAAAGACTTCTCACTGCATAGTCCCAGCTGTTGAAACTGCTTCTTGAACTGGCTGAACAAGGCAGTTATAAGAGTAACATCCAATATAAGTAGGTAATGCAGTCAGAATCACAGCTTTAAGGAGACATCCTCCTCTGCTGCCAACAGTGCTATCATGCTGTTGACTGGTTTTACATCAGGGCTATGCAATGCCAGCTTGGCTGAGCTCTCTGAGGACAACTTTACTCCCGCCACCCCTCATCTCAGGGTGCCTACTGCGTGTTTTCATAAACAAAGAACAACATATGTTCATTCTGTTCATTCCATCTGGATGACTCAATCAGTGAGATCTGCAAGTTCTAAAAAGTCAGCCTCTAATGTTAAGATATCCTAATTAAACAGCTGTGACTCAAATTCTGTTGTTTGTGACATTTTTTAGGTTCTGCCAGGAATGAGTCTCACACTGGAGTGACAGAATGTGGAGTGAGAACCTGCACAAAGGCTTGACTTTAGGAGCTCATAACCCACTAGACTGGTTACATGCAGGACTTGGACCAGCTTAGGTACAGAAGAATAGCTGTGTTATGTACTAGGACCATACATTGTTCATGACATTTCCTGCTTTTCTGAATGAATGAGGAATAGTTTCATTTTATATTTTTCTACCATACACAGTAGATTGTTGTGTTTAGAGTTATACTTCTGACAATAGGATTAATCCACTGTCACTGTAAGGTCACCGACAGTAGTTGGTTGGAATTTATGTCAGTTTATGGTGATAAAGCTTACAGGACTTGTTTTATTATCTAATTAGAAACTTCTACTACTCAAAACAAGCCATATATAACCTAGAAAGTTCAAATAGGTTGCTCAACAGTGGTGAAATGTAATTTCAGTTAACAATCCTGGGCTAATCATTTTATTTCACTTCAAGGGGTATTTGGTATTCAGAAAATAACATATTCGTTTTTTCCTCTATAGGTTTGTTTTAGCAGTGGAAGCAAATACATTTTATCAAAAGAATATGAGCATACTTTGTTTCCAGCTAATTCAGAAACTGCAAAAGATCTTTGATTAAAAATAGTTCCGTATGACATTTGATGTTAGATTTTGTAGATGTTTTTATTTTATCAACAGCACATGCCATATCAGGAGTGAATATGCTGACAATAGTGTCACATCAATGCAAAACACTAGGAAATGACTGCCTGATCCATTTTTTGGATTTATGATATTAAAATCAATTGTGAAATTTTGACAAGACATCAGAATTGCAGAGGCATGAAAATAATTTTCTATGATCTTACTTGCAGTAGGTGTCATTTATCATCCCGTAGACGTGAATTCCATAGCAGGCATCCATAGCCAAAATTAAGGTAAACCAACCCGTGCTGAGATATGAACCTGACTGGACTCTGTAAAAATAAAACACACACAAAACAAATTGCAATGAGAAATTATCAACACTTTATCAAAGGAATACAGTTTATTGCTTGGAACAAAAGGCATTAAGCAGCTTGACAATCTGTCAAAACCATAGAATTACTTTGAATTATTTATAGATATGCTCTCATTCTTCCCAGCTTGGGGCCTCCAGCTATTGTCCACATAAAAAAATACCATGTTAAATATCTGAAGTCTAACAATGCAGCTCTAGTAAAACAGAAAATAATTTATTTTCACATCTGAAAGATAGCAATTACTGGAGTTTGTAAAATGAGATAAAGTTTACCAAAATACAAAATCCTATCAAAATTTGTAGTGTGTGCCTGTGAGTAGGCACCATCTTCTGCAAGCAAAATCTTAATCTGCAGCAGGTTATCCTCGACCTGAAAATTCACACAGTAATGAAACTTCCAAGGATATTTTGGTACAAAACCATCACATACAAGGTTCTGAAAACCAAAAATTCTGTGCATATTCCTTTACATAATTTTGTGTTATCATTCTTTGAGCTAACATAGCAGAGAGAAAACCACCAGAGGACAGTGCCTAGATTGACAGTCTTTGCTCAAATGCCTAGATATATTCAATCAGCCCAGAAGTATTACCTGGATGAGTGAGAAAAATTACACGTGTAAGGATCTGGCTCACAGACTGGTTGATTGAGCAAACACATGCATTGTTAACCACAAACCAAATCCTGTTGGTTCTGCTCACACAAATGTTACCAATAGGGGACTGGGAGTCAATGGAGTTACCCAGAGAACCTGGGCATGTAAAACTCACTGCTTTCAAACCTCACGAGCCCTGAGAGCACACTCAGCCCTTGCTGCTCACAAACTGGTTGAAGTCCAGCTTTGTGCATGTATTGCTTTCAGTTTTACTGAAATCAGTGAAAACAATTATCTTTAAATTATTTAAAAATGCCCCATTTCCAAAGAAAGATACCACAAAACCATCTTAATAGAGCACCTTAATAGAGCTGGGTGTGAGTGAGAGAAGGGGATATATGTGCTTTCTGCCACACCTGTAAGCTTATAGCTTTTGAGTATGGCAGGGAGCAGTCTGTTCTCCATTTGAAGTTAAAACAGCCTAACATTTGCACACGACTAAGTTTTGCTGTAAAAGAACTCCCAAGTAAGCCTATGTGCAAATCAGTTATTGCCATCAACAAAATCTTCTGAAAACATTTTCATCCTGGGGCAGGAATAGAATTTTTACCTGGGGAAAAAAACCCTATAGCAATTTATGCAGCCTATAAGCCCCAACCTCCCTGTGAGACAGGAGAACCAACCTCAGGTGTTTTATCCCGGTTCAGAGCAAGAATGTACTCCAGTCTCCTGCCTCCCTCCTCCTGCATAAATATACCAATCAGTAGCTTTTGGCACAGATTCTGTGTTACTTCCTTGCTCAAGCTGAACTAAATACTATTTAAGACAATGGGTGAAAAAGTAGTTGTACAACCTTTATCATGATAATTACCTGGCACATACAGGTCTGAGATTGAAATTCCTTCTCTGTGTAATACCTTTTATTATGGATAATAGAAAAGCTCCAAGAGCTTTACATTCCTAAAGAAACTCCAGAACACTCCAGTTTAAATAAACCTTTGTTTTTTTTAGTGAAAAACAATTACCTCAATTCCCAGAGCTGAGTCCAAGAACACTGAAAGTAGTTAAATATTCTCTTCCTTGCCCATGTCTGTCACCCTTCATGGATGACGTGGTGTGAACTTCTATCCCTGCCTTTCCTGAAATATCCTTTCCCTTAGGGAAACAGCTAAGTATCTGTTCAGCTGCTTTTGTAAAGATCATACTGGAAACAATAAATAAAGGAATAAATAAATAACTTAAACTGCAGAACGACAAGTGCAAACTAAAGGCAGGGTGTCAAACACCCATGTTTCATTAGGTGGATACCAACTGTAATTGTGCTTTTTTGACACCTTTATAGCCACGAAAGTGTACAGCTGTTTATCTGCCCCATCAGGATCTTCATCTCTTCAACCAGAATGTTCTGCAACTGTCTAGCAGGGAGAATTCCCAATCCAATTCATGTTATTTCAAAATAACATTCTGCCATGATAAAAAGCTGCATTGCTTCTAACTTGCTTTCTGCTCTTGCACCAGGAAAACACTGGCCTTGAGCTTTCAAAGTGTTTCAGAATCATAATAACCATTTATAAGAACACGATGAAGATCAGGACCCTTCCGATAATGGAGGTTTATTGGAGAGCACTATATTGACAGTAGCATCTGAAATTTGCTATACTCAGGAGGAAAAAGGAATTTTAAAAAAGAATTAATCAATATTTCATGTCTTGTTTTAACACCATTGGACCTTAGTCCTCTCATCTATATACTGCACTGGCAGGATAAATAAAAACAGCAGAGTGAGTTCCCAGGTACCTTCCCTGGGAGATGAAGTACATGACAGAATACAGATTATTTACTTTAAACCAAAGCACTTATATTCATCCCATTTTTTTCTTCTGAAGATACACAGGGATATGAGGGAGCATACTTGAGCCGTGGAGATTCTGGATGATTTGGTAACACCTTAGAATTCAATCTGATACCATAAACAAACTTTCAAAATTCTAATGAAAGCAATATTAGAAATGTGAAAACAATTTTAGCTGTCCCTAAAAAGCCATAAATCTCTGAATACCTTTTAAAATATCATCCCATAAAACTGTAGTGCAAAGCAGTGTCTCAGCCCTTGCTATTATGCTAACACTGTGCACTCAATTTCCCTCTCTACAGGAGAGTTTTACATGTCTCTTGGTCAGGGGTTTTTGAGACTCATTAGAAAAAGAGTTCCTCTTGTTACTGTAATTGCACTCAAATTTCAAATTTTACACATAGGAAATAAAAAAATCCTCCATTT
The DNA here is from genome assembly GCA_013397375.1 of Toxostoma redivivum. Taxonomy (NCBI): domain Eukaryota; kingdom Metazoa; phylum Chordata; class Aves; order Passeriformes; family Mimidae; genus Toxostoma; species Toxostoma redivivum. The sequence continues at coordinate 204,277 of VXBI01013437.1, read as the reverse complement.
ATGTGTAGCATAAGGCTATGTAACCACACAAATCTGGGGGAAGGAGGATATTAATCCCAAAATAGGGTAAACAAGAATTTGCTATACATCATCTGTAGAACTACAGTAGGCAGATATATTGTGGTATGTGTGTACAACAATTCCAAAATTGTTTCCAGAGAGACTTTTTTTAATAGTATAAAATTAATGGGGTACCAGATATGGACAGAAAATTGTCTCAACAGCTCAGGAGAAAATCATGTACTATTTTCCAAAATGCAGTTTTAAAAAGATGGCTTTGCTTTCAAAAGATGATTTACAGCTGAATGCAGCAATAAAAAGGCAATGGTCACAAAAAGTTACTTTGTTTACATTAAAAATGAAAGCTTATTTTGCATACTTCACACTTTATTAGTGCTCTTAAAGAAATGATAGTTATTGGTTGTAATTCATTCTGCTAAATACCATCCACCATTTCAGAAAAGGACACAGGCATATGCTTAACATTAAAGACATGAAAAGACCAGTGGAATCAACTTAGTTAAAATGCTTGAAACGAAGTATATGCTTGCTTATCTTGCTCTTAGTGAAGGTTTAAGTGCTTAAAATGCCATTATTTAATCTCAGAATATAAAAGTAAGCTCCAAGATTAATAGTTACTTGAAAGTTTCAAGTCTCAAAACATAGAATTTGCATTTTTAGTAATGCTGTCCATAAACTCCAGCAGAAAGAACTGACTACAGCTTCTCACAATATGTTACAAAAGAGACTTGCATTCTGTATTTCAGAAGAAAATAGTTACACATAGTTTTAGGATTGCTAGAGCTGTTATATGTGACATATAAAGCTTTAATTAAAAATTAATTTAAAATAAAAGCAATTACACAGGGCTCTTTAGCTTTAACTTTCCACTATTTCACAAAAAGAATAATTGATATAAAGAAGATGGAAGAGAGAATGCACCCTAAAAATGCTGGCAACCAAAATTAATCTTCTTTGACATTTATAACCGTGCTTTGATGTAGGCTAAATGAAGGAAAAACTCATTCTTTCTGTCATTGGGGGTAAATGGAGGAACATAAAATATTTTCTTGGTGATCCAGGGCCGGTGAGTTCAAATCAAACAGAAGTTTTGTTGTCACTTGAGTTCTGATTTTAGCACAAATTCCAGGAAGCTCTTTCCTTCATTCAGTTGTTCCAGGATTTTTTATGTGCACAATCAATTTCATCTCTATGGTTCAATGGACTCTAATTTCCAGTGGGGACTTCAGTGGTAAAAAATAAAAATTAAAAAAACGTTTGTGAAGGCAAAGAAGATATCTACACAAGCAATTGCATGTCAATCTGATTGCAGAAAAGAACTTGGAAGTCTATTTTTTAAATTCTTTTGGGAGAAACCAAAGATCACAGAAGGTCAATTAGGAGTGTTAATTAAGATAAAAACCAAGGAAATTTAGTACTTCAAAAAGCTATTAATTAACAGAGAGCTTGCCAAAAGCATTAGATAGACACTTTTCCTTTCTGACTTAATTACAAAATATTGCAGTAAAGTAAAATTCAACAATGACAGATTGAAATGACAAAATTCTCCAGGCCAATTAATTGACAAAAAATATATATCTTTTCATAAAGGCTGTTTATAGAATCTAATCCTCAGATGACTCTCCTACCAAACTACTGAATCAGCAGCAGCTTTATTTGCAGCAGCTTGTCAGGCCTCTTGATTAATAAATAAGTATAAATAAGAGTACTGTTCTAAACAAACTAAGAGACCTATGATATATGGAGTACATGCTTTATAATGTGAAATGCCCTTCCAATAAAAAGGTTTATTAAAATTATTCAAAATAAACAGAAATATTTTCAAAAATATGTCAGGATTAACTTAGACTCTGTTCAGGTAGAATTGTCTCTGGTACTTATTTGTATCTGTGGTGCAGCAGGAGACCCCTCTGGGAGGGGGTCAGGGTACTCTGGCTTTGCCTGGCACTCTGTCACATGCCCTGTGTCAGCCTCACCTGTGGCAGGTCCTTGGCAATGAGGGTAGAAGGTACATGTCCCCTCTGCACTCCCTAGTTAAAGACAATCAGCTTTTTTTCTCCCTGGGTTTCTCTGGGTTTTTGTATTGCTGAATCACGGTACATTTCCTTACAACTAAAAATACAGGATATTTATCTGCCAGTGCATACTGGTGAGCCACTACTTAATTCTATACTAACCAAATTAATGCTACCATTGTACTTATGTTGCCTGAGACTTTTTTTTTTTTGTTCTTCTGAGGAAGCATCTCTGAGTGCAGCTGCTAAAAAACTCTTCTGCTTTGCCAAATTAAACATCCACATTCCCCAAGTCACAGTTTTGGTCTATGCTTTTCTCTTGACATCAGATGTAGATTTGTAAATGACAGATTGGAATGAGCTGATAGAAAAATGCATCCACCACTGAGAGAACAGCAAGGCTCTCACCTCTTCCCTGAGGAGCACATACACTCCTCTTGCCAGAGAGCTGTTTTTTTGAGGGGAGCAAAGGAAGTACCTTTGGTATAGGAGAAGGGTCAGACTCTAAATGCTGAAGAATATCAGCCCTAGCCTGGATTTATTTCAGTTTTCTCTAAGACACAGTGCTCTGTTGCTGATTATTTTATTACATACTTTCTGCAGAAAAAGAGCAGAAGAAAAGCAAAGATGGAAGCATAGAGAATTGATTTTACCCGGTAAATATGGTTGCTATTTCTGCATTATAAAGATACCTGTTAGGCAGCCATTCATCATAATTATCCATTCTTTTGTATGTGTGTGTGTGTGTGAGTGTACACACGTGTTTGCTTTGCATCCCACAATGGTGCAGGACATCTAATAATAAACAGCTGTGCATTTCTAGCAGTGAGCAGACTGTCTCACACATTGTGCTTCAGGACATTCTGAAAAATGAAACATTTATACGTGCACAGATGTTTTATTATCCATCATGTATCGTTTTATGCAAACTTAAACAAGTGGAATGCATTATGAACAGCACAGACCACATTCCAGATTCAGGCAGTGACTGTGCCCAGCAAGATGTACCTGGGTATGGAGAAGTGATGCACTCCAGCCAGCCCAAACTCTTGGTAGATCACCCTTACTGTGAATCTTGAAAATAAACTGCAGTTGGGTGACATACTTTTCAATTAATCTCCATAAATGTTGGTTTTCTGTTTATATTAATACTGCACCAATGGAACACAGGGACGAGAGTCCATTTCAGTTGAGTTTGCTATAAACCTGCAGTAAAGGTTATTCCCAGGTCACAAACTAGCCCACGAGAATCTCACCCCACAACCTGATTTAAAAAGAGATGTAACAATTAATAAACCTTATGTCAAAATGGCATTGAAAAAAAGACAGGAAGGACACTTATGAATGATCACAAAAAGGAGCAGAGAAATGACGGCTTTGTATTTAACTGCATCTAATTAAAAAACCACTGAAACTATTTGACTTACTATTTACTTATTATTTTGGGCAAGACAGGCAACACCAACATTAGGAATAAGAACTAAGTCTGTTACTACAAGTACTGAAATATCTGAGGCATCTGCTTGGGTATTTAATTTATGGATATATTTCCAATCTTTGTGTTGTGTACATTTTATTTCCTTTCTTTCTTTGTCTATTCAATATACTCATAGAAACCTGAAACAAAGGGTGGGGGGGGAAGGCAGCAGCCTGAGAAAATTGACTTCTGCCATCCAAGCTTCTGTAGTTTCCTTATTTCTGAGTCCTTGACCTGACTTTGATGCATCTTAGTTCATTTCTGAACTCAGGCAATGAGAGAAGGAAGTTATTTCACCCAGGCAAAGAGGGCTCCTTCAGATGCCTCTGCTGCTGATCTCAGAGAAGAAAAGCAGAATTCCTGTTTATCAAGGGTGATCATAGAGGTCCAGCTTGCTGCAAAGCACACAGAAGAGAAACAAGACTAAAGAATTATAATTGTAAACTCTGCCCTTCAGCCTATATATTGCACACATATATTATTTCAAGGGAATTCTCATGCATTCTCAAACCTGTGCTCATCTCTTCAAGATGAATGGCATCCCCTGTAGAAAACACGAAATTGGTACATGAATTTATTACAGCTAATGTGTTTCTACAGGTTGCACTGAGACTTCAGGTAAGAACTGTGGTCTCAGTACAAACTGTTTACATAACAATAAATCCCAATTCCAAACTTTTTTCCTTCCCCACTCTCTTCCCTAATCCTTCTGTTTCCAGAAATACATATTCTCTTGATTTCTCTTGAGTCAAGATTCTTTATTTTCCTTTCTGAAGGGTCTGAGTCACAGCCCATGGTACGGCATGCACTCAAGTTATCAGTAGAAGATGCCTTTTGTGAGTGCCTGGGTTGCACTTGTTCCCTGGGGTCTGAAGTCGAGCAGTTCATGCACAACCACACACAACCTCGACCTGCTGGAGCTGCACTGTGCAGAAAGAGAAACACATGGCTCCACACATCTCCATTTGCACTTGCACTTGCAGGATGCACAGAAATGTTGCCCATTATGAACATGCAATTACATTTAGAACGAAGTAAAACTAAATGCGCATAAGCAGGTTTGAGGTCTAAGCTGTTGGCATCTTGACACAGCCATTTTTCTCTTCGAAAACCACTTGAGTGAAATCCATTCCATGCTTAGGAAGACTGTTTATCAGGGAATACAACTCTTCAGCAGCAGAGCACTCACTCCACAGGACCATTACCTATGCTTGCAGTGGTTGAAGCAAATGGGGAGGTAATGCCAAAATTTCCCTGGTTGTGGTACCATGGTGTAACCCTGTCCACTGTTCCTCACTTTTTATTGGACTATGCTAGGCCAAAGACTTACTGCAATCCCTGGTGGCTGTGACAAAGGGAGTGACAGCTGAAACCTTGGCACAGGTTTCAGGGCTGGTGCCACAGTCCTCTGCAGGGCAGCTTCATGCACTCTTCTCCTCACCACTAGCTGCATCCATTTTGCTGAGTCCTGGTTCAATATTTTCACACAGCGTGAAAGGGAGTAGAGAAGGATTTAGATTTTCATCCTTTGTAACCAAAAATGAATCAAAATGAAAAACTGTGCCAAGTCGAAGGAAAAAGACAACAGGGCCTTTTCCCTGCATCTCCATTTAAATCAATATTTGCTGTCTTGGGTCTGCACATTTTTCTACAGGGAGGATATAAACTAAACAGAGCTGCAGTTAATCCAGGATCCCTGAAGAGATTTAATTAAGGAGGCTTTCCCACCCTTTTCTTTTGGTATTAAAGGGCACTCACTACTCCTAGCTGCATATTTTAGTGAAATGTATTGTAGATGAATACAGAAGAAATTTCTTCATTAGCTCTTACCTTATCAATACAAGATACTGATAGGAGTTCATCTAACCTTGTCTGAAAGCAGCTTAAACTTTTAATAAAAACATTTTCTATTAGGTTGGATCTTTTTAATGTTTAAATCAAAAATATGATACAACTTTGTAAAGGTGTACATTGTATTTCTGTGACACTGGGATGTGAGCAGAGGCTTTTATAAAGACATTTTTTTATTGCTATGGTGAAAATGAAAGAATAGCTGGCATGAGATTGTACCCTAACTCTGTTTATTTAAGAGGAAAGAACACCGGACCAGATACTCAGCTGACAGAACCCACATTGATGTACATCAGCTGATAGCCTTTCACATTTTCCACAGTCTGCAGTCATTGTGGTAATTCAAGCACTACCTCTTTGATACTGACATGGAAGGGAAGGCAATATTACATTGTTCTCCACACATTTTGCATTTATCTGAGAACTTTGCTTTTTACCAGGATGGATGCCCATACAAAAAAAGAAAAAAAAAAGCTTACGGAGGGCCAGGATATTAACTCTAAGTTTTATTTCTGAACAGATAATATTCAGTGGAAAAAAAGAACCCAAACTCCACACTTCATCAGCGCACATTCCTCTATCAACAACTTGTCTCCCCCAGCTGTGGTATTCAGAAGAGTGTTTCCAAAGTATTCTAAAATTAATTCCTAAATTGTTGCTAAATTACTAACTGATAATTTACATTACAGTAGCACTGTGAATCCTCACTGTGCAAGGCATGATACACACAGCAGTTCTTGAACCAAACAGCTTTACTGTCAAACACCCAAGAGAAACAGATTCCTTGGAGAACGTACCTGTCCTTATCCCTAACACTGCATCACACCATACAGCCACATTCTCTGGAATTGCATCTGGGGCCACAGAGCTCTTCTCTACACTGCCTATTTGCAGTAACCAAAAGTTCATTTTAGATTATGGAACATCAATATTTTTAGCAAAAATGAAGTCTTAAATCCAGACAAATTATTCTGATATGGAAAAAGAAGGTAAAAATAGAACTTGCGTTGGTCTGACTTTTAATTCAATTGCAAGAGGCCATAATGTAACCCATCAGTCAAGCTTTGAAGATTAACTGCTAATTAACACAGATGTTGCCTTCCCTTTTACTACTGTAACTTTCTCCAGATTAACTTTTCTTTAAAGAATAAAAGGAACAAAATATTCATCTTTCCTTTTCTTTATTTTTATTTTTTGACATATATTTTAATGAAGCACGCACAAATATATAGGTATCATACTATGGTTTAGTATCAATATTAGGGTTTTGCTTACAGTCTATATTCCATCAAAATGGATTAAGTCTTTCACTGCTTTCTTAATTAAATCACCTCTGTCCACATATAAAGAAAGAAGCAAATAATCCTCACATCTGAGCTACTGAAACTTTCTCTAACCCTTCACTGCTTGGCTCACATAGTAGGTGGCTTTCTGAAGGGCAGCTTTTGCTCATGCACACTGTGGGCAGGAGAGCTCCAAGTCTAATTAAAGCCTCACTTAAAATACAGGGTCCCAAATCCTGAGAACACACAGGATTAGCTTTTGTCGTTCCCCTTCTGCTCCCCCAGTCACTACATTTATGCAGCAGGATCTTCTGAAGGCCAGATGCCTGCAGACACAGGCTCAAGTATCTACACTCGAGGCAGCACCTTGATTTTATGCAGACATATTTGGCTGAACAAAGAATGGCACAAGATATTCTCCCAAATGGCAGCCTTTAGAGAAAGCATGGTACAGCAAACAGTTCAGAAAAGCAGGAGACTGCCACAGAGAAGCTCACAGGGAGAGGACATAGGGGTGACAGTTGATTTCCTACTATCTCACTGAACAGTTTCTTCAACACTGGACAATTTCAGAATATATTATTTCAATATTCATTGAATAGTCTGCAGGAGGTTAATAATACAAATGGAAGCTTTGAGAAAAATCTCCATACTTATTAGAATGGCAGTTAAATGCTTGAAACCAGAATTTTTATTGCTTCTCTGCTATCAACTGAAGTAGCAAATTAGTTAATTTTCCAAGTCTTTCACAATCCAGCTTTTTGAGAATAATAAACACAAGAATCATCTAGCCAGCTCACTGTCAGTCTAAACTAATGCCTAGGTATCAAGTATGGTGAGAACTTCAGTTAGCATCAGGAATATGATATTTCCAGTGAGCCCAAGTTATTAGAACACATTCATGAAGTGGGACAGTGGTCCTTTGCTTTATAAATAAATGCTCTAATTTCTCTTCCACATTATATTGCTCTTAGTAACATCTTTCCAGTGATTCCCAGTATCAACTGGTTAAGACTGGCAATGTTGCAGCTCCTTGAAGGCCATACATGTGACAGGATCCATCAGAGGAGCCTGTGGCTGCTCCCTTGGCACCAAAATTCAGGACATCACAGTTCATTAAATTCTTATCTACAAGATTTGCATAACAAACATTAAAACAAGCTAATTCATTACAACTAGAAACTGCAACCTGCTTGCCACAGTTTAGCTGACTCTAGTCTAGACTACATCCTTTTGACACCAAACTAAAATCTAGAACTGACTAAAATCTATTCTATGGTTACATTACAGAGAAGCTCAGGTAACAGTAGGAGCTACACTACTGGAACAAATATCACATTAAAAATTAGGAGTTCAATCACATACAATAGCAGAGATAGTGTCACAATTAACTTTACAAAACAACATCATTCTTTATAAAGCTCTTTCTTTGCCTCTTCATGCTATGTGCCTGATAAGCTCTTGCCAACAAAGACATTATACTAATTACAATTAGTTATACAAAGTGTAGGACGACTTAAATGATGTATTGATTTTTTCCTCAGAAAATAAATGTTATTTTGAATTCCAAATATACAGTAAGAAAAAAAAAAGCAGAAGCCACAGATGGCATGTTCAGTCTGGACACAAATGAATATGAATATACTTACAGGGACACTCAATCCATTTAAAACTTTAATCTTTTCCCTGGAAAAATCAGTGCAGAGTAATTTTTATTAAATAAATTCATTTTTTCCTGAGCAGAGACATTTAAGGTACAAAACCAAGAGCTGAGCTGTTTTAAAAAAGCCTTTAGAATAAAGAGGATCTTCCAACATTTTTTTTAATGTCTTCAGGCCAGCAAATAAAGTATACACATTTGCCATGCAATATTAATGTGGCACTATGTTTGCATTTGGTATAATTATGCAAACATGCAATCTGAAGACATAAAAGAATCTGAAGTTGTGTTAAATATCTTTCTGTGTTAACTATCAAACTGTGGTAATGACCACTTCATACCTAGGCATGGAAATAACAAATGAATCTTTTTTCTTCAGTTCTTTGGGAAATCTTTCTAAGAATTACTAAAAGATCCTCCTTTATCCTCCATCCTGCAACATCACAAAGGTCCTGTAATCATATGGAGAATTTGCTTGTCCTGTCAATAATCCTCAGTATTCAAGTGTATTTCCAGAAAGGATTTACAGCACTGAGAGTCTGAGCAGAACACAGCACTCGATCTTTCAGGGGCACTCTCTCATAAGTCTATTTTTAATTCCTCTGAAGTTCCAAATAAATACTTAGACCCACTGAAAAATGAAGAGGTGATCCAGTCTGATGTTCTCCCAGTCCTTTTTACATGCCCCATCTCCAGAGTGCCAAAGCACTCAAGCACTTCGATGGAAACCTTCCGTTACACAGACAATGAATGTGCACAAGAAAAAAGGCTCAGACACAACAGCCACCCCAGGAAGCAGCAGGTTTACTCCCTGCTCTCTGAGTGCCTTTTGCCATTACACCAACCATTTTGTCCTCAGTCTTGTCAAGTGAAGGCATAGCACTTAGGAAAATACATTTCTCTTTTTTTCTGGTCGGCAAGTCACATTATCTGATTAGGTCTACTTCCTATGGCTTGTTCAGTCTCACTTATCAGACATACTGGAAAATATTTCCAATAATAAGCCAGCAGAAATCTGCCTTCATATCTGGTGTCAGGCTACATATAACAGAAATCTTTTCATTTTAGTTTTAAAGTATTGCTTCATTCAACAAGCGGACTGCTGGCTGACACACAATCTAACCTAAAGGCTATGGATCAGCAGGTAAATGCAGAAATTCTATTAGTTTTCAGACCTGAGGTTTACGCCTTTCATTTCAAATGAAATCAAAATCCTACACATGAATAGGTAAAGCACAGAGCAAAGATCCTTTCTTAAAAACATCCATTACATATCATATGAGTGCAAGGAAGAAAGTAGTTCTGCATCTTGTAGATACTGTATTTCTTGTGTTGAATGACTCTGGCAAGGGTGGTAAATAGCAGACATAAAAGAGATCCACTTTGAGGAAAAATTAAAACCATGACGAACATTATATTAGGCAATGTGAAATCCTGCAAAGGTACAAAGACAGGCATATTCAGATATGCTTGGTATTAACAAAACCTCTCCAAGCTTGTATAAATTGGACTTCCTTACCTAAATCCGATTTAAAAAGTAGTAATGAAACTTGTCTAGGCTTTAAAGGTTTTGGAAATGAGCATCCTCATATAGGACCAGAAGAAGGAAATAGTGAAAAAGTGCATATTGAGAAGTATCCAGAATATTGAGGAGACTATTTCTTTTTCCAAACTGAAAAAAACACCACCAACAAAGAGAGAATTAATTCCTTTGCTCTTTCTAGAAATGTACACATCCAGCTTTATATATAAATACAAGAATACAAGACATTTAGGAATGGTTGATTCCTAACTTCATTTTACTGTTTGCTCTAAAGAGATGCTCATTCACTGGAAGTTCTCAGAGCATAGGCATCAGCATTTTGACATGGTATATGGACTGAATCCCCAGATTAATAGCAGAGAGTATAATTCACTTCTGGTGTGGTTTTCCTTCACAATGGTGCATCATGAAAGTCTTAGAGCAAGCATATCAGTTGTGTTTACATGATGACCATTATGATCATGCTAACAGTGGTTTTGTTATTTTTGCTGTAGGTCTTATACTTTGCATTCAGTTAAGGAAATTGTTCCATGGCTTTGCCAGGTAAAATACAGAATAAAAGCACAACTTTTTGTTCCTTGAAAAGTTAGCTGTGATATTTGTCTTTGGAGTATGGCATTAAACAGCAAAGAAGCTTGTTGGGCTTCCTCTTTTTCAGTATATAAGCCTATTCAGATCTTTCATTTGTACTTTGTGTTTATTTGTATTTAATCTGAGTTTTCTCCTGGCAATAAGTTCAATAGCCTCTTGTTTAATTTTGTGCTGATGCTATCTTATAGCTTGATGAGAACAAGTGAGTTTGCATTCTTTATCATAGCTCTTAGCTATTATAATACCCAGTTCCCATGCATAGATATCCCATACATTTTCTCCAAGAGAGGTAGAACTTCCAAGAGAAGTAGGTGTTACACAAATATAAAGAAATGTTACATCAACTGGCTTAGAGTGAAAACAAACATCAAGATGCAATGACCAGGTCCAGCTCTCTCTCAAGTTCAGTAAGTCAATTACAGCAATTAAATCTTATGAAAAAAGAAAAATACCCCAAACATGATAATTCTTGTTTATCTTACAGATGATAACAGAAATTCTGCTTTATCTTGTCCTTTTGACAGGTATATGCCAGCACTTCTGACTCTGCAGAAGTATTTCTGACAAGGAAACAGTGCTCTAAACTCTTCAGTCAAAGGCTGACCTAAATGGTGCTTTAAAAATAACATTTTGTTGGGTTTTACTAAACTAGGGCTGCACAAAACTAATATAGAATATAAAACTATTATATATAAAATATAAAATATAAAATAAATATAAAATCTGAGCTAGCACCATTGCTTATGTAGTACCTTTCATCACAAAAGGTTTTTAGTAGAATACAAGCACACTGACAAATGCAGCCACTTGCACATGGCAATGACAGAGGACAATTTAGGATGAGGATGAAGAACCATATATCAAGTGAACTCCCCAAAAATATGGGAGATGCTTGTTCAATGCTGGCAAGAGAGGAATTCTGCTATGGCGCAGTTTTCCAATGCATTCTTGAATTACCTTGGAAATTGCTCACCTAAGTATTGACCAGATCTGAATACATTTAACTTGTTTGATCCGATGAGATCAGGCTGTATGGCTGCTGCAAGCTTGTGATAAGAAGCCAGTGTTAGAAATTGCAGATCTCAGAAAAGCAAAGCAAGAAAACCCACAACCCTAAACCATTCATGTGGAGATTATTCAATATAAACAGGTAGTTTCTTCTTGAATGGCTCATATAATATTCTATATCCATGGATCATTATGAAAACCATGTGCATACACCGATTATTACCATATGAAACAATGAAGATGTCTTACGTCCCCTCACAGGTTTGCCAGCATTGCTCAGGGGTTTGTTATTTGAGAGCAATGTCATTATCCTTTATCTTTATGCTGTGTAGTATTGTCCTCCATTGTGCAGTATTCATTATTACACATTTTGTCATGCACTGCCTCTGCATGTGTATGTAACACCCAGATTACACCAGCTGATTTACAGATACCACAGACACACACTGCACTCACATCCATCAAAGTACTCCTCACCCTTACAGGGCAAAGCAGCACAGTTACACTCGTTTATACACTAGAATATCAGACTTTGGAAACATTGAATGATTTTATTGGTGACATTATGACTTTGTTTTCCTTCAGTTTGTTCCTAAGAGGATGTAAGAAGTAAAAAGGCACTTGTGGGGGAAGGAATATAAATGAAAAATCTTATAGATTTCAGCAATTGTTCAAAAGCTTGAGAACAACAGCATAGGTGGAGAGAGAAGAGAGAACATCTTCAACTGAGGTAATTCAAGTTTGCCATTTACTTGTACAAGTATAACCAGAGAACTGCTCCTCAACCAGGGAGCTGTCACTTCTCTGAACTCGACAGAAGCTTTGTTCTTTTTTACTTTTGTATTTTCATTTGATTTCTCTGAGTGCAGGCAAAGGATTAGTTTGAAATCATACTTCTTTTCCCTGACTGTGGAATGAATTTCCCATCTTTAACTCGCAAAATACAACGCAGAATAGGCAGACTCTGTAATATTTAAACAGTTTACAGAGGCAAGCAAAAGAAAACAAGCTGGAATGGAAGTATTTTGTATAGAGCAGCGTTTCAAAAGATTCTAGGTATTATCTCCTTCAGTCCTCAAATATTACAGTAAATGAGCACGTAAGTCAAACCTCATTTCTCCCTGGAACAATTTTTAAAACTGTCTTTCCTACAGATTTCTGCAGTTTCCCTTTAAGAAGAGAGTCTGCAGTGAAGGCATTACAAATATAAGATCATCTCCTCTTGATAACTTATTTTGCTAGTGCATAAATCATATGGAATGCGATTCTGAATTGCATGAATGCACGAAAATTAACCATGGGAAAAAACACTGCAATCCAGAGGTGAAATCTACATTGGCAACATGTTCCTTTTAAAGCAGCTTGATGCTGCACATAAACAAGCCCGCATAGTTTTATGCAATGAAGGACAAACATTATCATCAACAAGCAGAAAAGCTAAACATGGTGTGGACAAAGCCAGCTCTGTGCAGCTCAATTCCATCTATGCTGAACTCATGGACCATCTCCACTCATGCTCAGCAGCCTGTCAGACCCTGCCTGAGATGAGCTGTGGGGTACAGGATGTTACTGCTCCAGCTGTTTATCAACACCTAACAGCTGGAGGTGGTTGATCCCACACCATTCTGGAGCATATGGTGCAGGTCTCTAACCTGCTCTGAGCAAAATAACCAGACTAGACCAACTCCTGGACACTGGAAATACAACAGCAGGGACAGCACAGTAAGGAAGTGGCTGTGTCTTGAAGCAGTGCAGCAAGGAATGTGAATCTTGGCCCTCCAGGAGTGTGCATTTGTGAGCCCTGGTAAAGCAGCTTCCCAGAATTTCTATTAATAGGAAATTAGAAAAAAATAAATCCACCAAAAGAGAGCAAAATATCTGATCTTTTGATTACAGACAAGTAAATAGCTTCAAAATGGCCCTGTGCCTAGAAAGAGAATTACTGGAACCACATCTTTTACAGCCTGGATTGAAACATGCCTGATATTCATGTACAAAGATCACTGTTGTAATGGTAATTTCTTTGCCACTCCAGGAGCCTGGAGTGAGCAGGCTCAGCTCTGAGTAACAGACTCAGCTATGATTAAATCATTCTATTCACCTCTTTGTATCTTTTACCTGGCATGATATTGTTATTTACCTGAACAGTGGCTATAAACCCTCACTATTCAAATATTATACAATGCAACAGACAATTGCCAACCTGAGACAAGACCACCAGTAAAGCACTCCTCCCTAAGCAAATAATGCAGTGAGCTTTTCAGTACTTTGCCTTAGGTGCTTAGCTTTGTTCAAAAATAATAATGAAAAGAGGCAGAAAAGATATTTGACAAAGTGGTTAGGTGGAGGTTTACATTAAGATGGATTTTCACTCAGCAGCAGCAGTTTGAAGAGGCATGTTCTAGAAAATAATTTTTTTCCTCCTCTTTGTAAGAGAAGAAAAAGTTTAAATCCAAATTAATTTCAATCAAAATTCCATTAAAACGAAGTAAAATTATTTATGTTCCTTGTGATCTTTTTTGGTTTATGGTCTGACATTAAACTGTGCTGTGCTTATATCCAAATGATTTTGTGGATAGAGGGCTTCAACTGCCCAAGTAAGAATTAGAATTTGCACAAAGTTGTATTGAGTTATTACATTCCTTCACATTTTGGAGTGCTCCAAAATAAACAATCTTTTGGGCTTTGTTGCAAGTACTGTCTGCAAACAGAACTATTAAACTATTCACACACCTGTGAATGCAGCAGGCATTGGTTGGTTAGAGCATGGTGCTGGTAATGCCAAGGTTGTGGGTCTGATCCCTGTATGGGACACTCATGTTAGGAGTCCCTTCCAACTCAGAATATTCTGTGATTGTGACTTACTAACTGAAGCACATGGAAGTTGTGTCAGATATCCAAATGACCTACTCATGGATAACAACTGTGCTCTCACTGTCTCCAGAGTCATAGCATCAAGCCCAGAGTAAGCTGCAAATCGACATAAATCTAATTCTCAATCAATTGCAATGCACCACAGACTACAGACAACAGGAAGACAACGTGTTTGGCAAATACAGATTACAGAGACAAGTTATGGGATATCCCACAGGGCATACACTGGCACTGGCAACATGACTACTGGTGTGGGATTTGTACTATCAGTTCTTCAATGACTCCTTCATGGGTGGGCAATGTGCCAGTAACATACAATTGTGATGGCAAAGCAAATGGAGGTCCATCTAAAAAGTGAAAATCCCTGTCTGTTTCTGCCCCTAAATCTCACAACTAAGTGGGATGTATAGATTGGTTTTCATATGCAAAGAAAAACCTTCATTCTAGTCTGAATGCATAGAGAACTTTTCAAAGTACAGAATTTCAAACAGGATTAAACCCAAGTAAATCCTCTTTTGCTATGTAGACTATCCTTTCACTGAACACAGGTTTGAAATATGGGGAAGCTGATTTCCCAGAGTGCCATCCTTCATTGGCTCAAATTCTCACAGAGGTTTGTTTTCTCAGCCAGCCCTGCATATTCCTCCAACCAGTGCAACTATACTACAGAACAGCCAAAACAATGACTGCCTTGTCACAGGATCCAGGCTCCTACAAACAAGAAATAGAAAAGAGACAGATATTGTTCAACTCCATCTCCCAAAATGGTGCAAAACTCCTGTCAATAAATTGACCTAATGTTCCTGAGGATTTTTGCAATTCTTGTTCTCCATAATTTACAAAATGTTATTTTTAAAAAATGTTTGAGTAGATCTTCAATAATTTAAATGAAATAGTCTAGAAAGTGCAAGGGATCAGCTGTGAAGGCAAAATAAAATAACCAGTTTACAACACAGAATTTATATATCATACAGAAACAGTATCCTAAATTTAACCTATATGGCACCCACTAATGAGCATGAGCCTCATGCCTCAAGCCTTCCTTACCTGAAGTGACAATATCTTGCTGAAAGGAAAAAAAGTACTAATGGTTTTTTTTTTCTAAATTCTAGCAAGAGACAGAAATTATTTAGAAGAAAAACAGTGTAAGTGTTGTAAATATTGCAAATATTTCTTTAGTATGAAGCAAAAATTACGTTATAGCTTTCCTCTGAGAAAGTCTGAAACCCATTTTCTTTTCCTGCAAAGAGAAGTAAAAATATTCTGAAAGAGTATAACTATTATGCTCTAAAATATGTATTAGATACAGAGATAAACTCTCCTAAGAAAACAGTAAGAAAAAAATCTATTCATGAAACTGTACATCATTACCATTTTGGTTTCTTCTGCAATAAAAATTACTATTACAGCAATTAAAAGGAGGAAACCCAGCAATTAATTAATTAATTTGTAAGGGCAAAGGAATAAAAACCTAGATGTATTCTCATGGGGTTTGCTGAGCCATTTTGTACCAAGTCATCTGCCAAGAAAAGGTCACTTGAACTAATCCATGCTTACACCTTGGCATCCCTACTGAAACGTGTCATCTCTCCGTAGAGGTATTACTCACTGCCAATGACACTAAGTCTCAGAAAGAAGCCAGACTTGATCTAAATGGAGGTGTGACTGATGTGCATTTCACATGCCAACAAAATCTACACACTGGGTGTCTCAGGAGACCAACAGTCCATCCTTTGGAGTATTTTCCTCTTCTGTCTACCTTTCAAAGCATTCCTCCTCCTGACAAAGTAACTGCACTGTGGAGAAGGAATCATCAATACAAATTCAACTCCAAACAATTAACTTCTTGGGACAAAACTCAAAGGCAAGTTAAATGTATTTGTTATAATTTTCCTGAAAATCAGGGCTTAAACATTAACTACTAGTTGAGAATTCATCTTCTCTAACTGTGAAACCGCAGCTTTCCTGGTCTCTCAGGCTTTCCCTACACAAAGCCATCTCTTCATAAAGTGGGAATCCTGAAATCTCACAGCAAATGCCTGGCAGCAAACAAATAAATGAAACAACAGATCACAGAATAAAAGCAGCCATAAAAAAAACCCTCATGTATAAAAATTAGTTGTCAGGTAGCTGACAACTCCATCCTGTTTTTCTGTTACTTGTAATATGCAGGAAACAATCCTTTCACATTTATCACTATTTACCAATACTACTCTCTCAGGTCTCAAAGCTTGGACCAGCTACAACTGCCACCCACTCCATATTCATGGAATCCATCTCCTTCTCCTGCCATCTGTTCTTTGTCCTGGATTAATCATGATATATAGGGCAATATGGTTGCTACCTGCTCTGAGTATCTTAGCATAGGTTTCCCTACTGTGAGGCTGTGAGTATCATCTCCAAATGCCTGATGTGAAACCACTGGAGCATAGGGGCAAGTTTTAGGACTAGTACTGCTTCTGATGCTGTGATCACTCCTTGTTCAATGGTGGAAGATAGTTTCTCTCATATTTCTTATCATTACCATGCTCCAAAGCTACATTTGTTGCAAACCTATCTAGTTGGTAGTGACCTCTGATGGATAACCCATGATAATTTTTTAAATTTGGACTTCAAAAAGATTCTAAGATTTACCTCTGAAAATTAGACTTTGATAGTCTATTTGGGAGTATTATCAGTGATAATACATGCATTTTAGACTCTTGAAGAAACCTGACAGGTGCAAGACATAGAAATTGTAATTTTCATCTGTCAGTCTGGCTCCATTACACACATGTTCAGATGCCATTTTTAAAGTAAAAGCCCTGTTTAAAAAACAATTTTACAGGTATTAAGATGCCTGTAGTCATTTATTCAGAATTTTTCCTTTTTATTTCAGTCAGATATTAATAGAACAGCAAAGAAAAATCTTCCTGTGGTTCAAAGAACACATTTTTCTATATATCTGTCTTTGCTTACATGTAAAGAGGGAAAGGCTCTGATAATCTACAGTACAAGCAAGGAATGTGACAAAGGAAAACTTATCTTTTAAAATGCTCCCCCATTTTTACTTCAGGTGAAACAGGCATTTAATATGCTAGAGGCTGCTTTCTCTGTAGACTGGAACAGCAAAAAGACACAGCATGCTAAATATCACATATAGAGCCTGAATCATAACACAGAAGCTTAGTTACTATTGGAAAATCTATGACAACTTGAGACAGATGGACAGGAATAGAGGTTTAACCAGGTTTGAAGTTAAAAATTAAATACCAGTGAGACTATTTCTTATTATTCCCAATATTAAGAGTGCCAAAAAATTTCACAGAATCACAGAATTTGAAAAACTAGAGTGAGGTTAACATATGCAGCAAACCACACAAGACTTTACCCTTGCAAACAAAGTTGGTGACCATTTTTGCTCACAGGAAAAGCATCTTAGTTTGAATTTGTATGATAAGTAAATATTCCCACTTCTCTGCTGGTTTGGAAGAGAGGTTAATAGAGGTGAAACATTCAACCAACATCTCTAACATACACATTTTTCTGTGCAGGAAATTATTATTATTCCTGCTTCATGATTTTATCAGCCTGGATGTAAGATCTGCAAAGTGGAGAAAGGTTTACAAATGTAAAAATTCCTTTTAGAGCAAAATAGAATTACATATTTATATTTCTGATCAGAAAGTAAGCTAGGGCAGTAATTTCATTGAATAAACAGACCAAGTTATCATCCCTCTCTCTGCTGAGATCAAAGCTGGGATTTGCAGATCTCATCCACTGAGGCTTGGATCTTTAGACCTATCACGGCTAGTAAGATTCAATCCAAGCAGTTATAACATTTAAGTGGATTCTATTTTTGTTCAGCTTGAATTAACTGTCTGAAAGATTCATTACTTACATTGTTCAAGGCCCTGAACAAATCTGAGTTAACTTTAGTGGTTCATTTTCATAGGACAGAGCTAGTTTGTACACAAGTACAAGCTGAATTTTACCAGATCTAAGTGGATTTGATAGGCACAAGACAAAGAAAACTCAAGGTACATGAGCATGTTAGAACCTGATTTCCTTAATTCACATTAATACCAAGTGCATAGAGTATTGTAGTTTAAAAAATCTTTGATGTTAATAGCATGAGTGATAAAATATGGGTCTAATCAAAATGACTCAGTATTGCACATTAAACCCTGCAGTACCCAATTACTCATTGCTGTTTCTGGTGAGAAATGTGATATTCAAGGGTATAACCTAACCTGCAGCCATAAATAACACATACATTAAAAAGAACAGGTTGATGGCAGGGCCACTAAATGCTGTTCTTTAACTTTGTGATCCTAGTTTTGAATCCAGTGGCAGCAGTAGCAGTACAGTAGTTACATGGTATGATCAGGTTCATGGACTGAACAAAATCACAAGTGGTTGTGCATGTCAGAATACAACATCAATAAGCTTGGGCTTGTTATGGAGATGATATTTCTTTAAAAAAGGACTCACATGTTTTGAACTTGTCATTTGGATTTATCTAGGAGTCTCTTCTTGATTTGCTTTTAAAAACCTTACAAGGGACAGCAAGAGACTTTTTTGGGATATTTTGTCACAGGAAAAGGCTTAATCTTACTGTCCACCCACTTTGCTAAATAAGCAACCTGTCATGCTTGTATTAATTCAATCAGGCCAAAGCTGAAATTAATTTTGAAGCTCATATTCCAGCATTTTTGTCTTGAACCAATCCAGCTTGTTGTGTACGAACACAAAGCTGTCTGTCATAGACAGGAAAAACAATTTTTTTAAAAAAGAAGAAAAAAATCCTGTCAAATACTTTGGGTTAGGCTTTTTCTTCCCCTTTCAGTTCAAACAAATGCCTGTTTCGTGCTGCAGAGATTGGTACAACACTTCATCCATTTCAAAAGAGAGACTGCTTTATGAACTCATGGAAAACGGTTATTTTATACAGCAACTTGCAGATATGATCCTCTGACAAGCAGCGCTCATTAAAAGAGAATCAGCTGGCTCAAGCAGTAGTCTTGGTCATTATTGAAGTAAGTCAGAGCCTTGGGGATTTTAACACCATTTGTTCGACAAACAGTCTCATTCTGCCCAGCTGAAAAAAAAATTTCCAATTTAAAAATAAATCTTTTGTAATGGGCTCAAGGAAATGTATGGTATGGGAGGATTGAGAAGTTCTCTATTATACAAGCATTCTTTTCACATCCAGGATGATTCTGCCTTGATAAACGAACAGTGACACTATTGGCAAACCTGGGATTTGAAGTAATGGTTCATTAATGCAACTGCACACTAAGTAATGTACTTGGGTGTCAGCATTCTGCTGGGTTTTCTTCCTCATTGTAATACTCTTTCCTTCTGGATATGCTTAAAAAATATCCTGGCACTCTGTCAATATGTTAGTTTGAAAAATGTCACCATTGGCCTGTAGCTGTGGTGTGTATATGTAACTGTGCATTGACACATGCATTGGCTTGATGCATTCTGGTGATGCGAGTTCAGTCTCCTGTAGAGATCCAAATTATGATACGATTGCACTGAGCTTACAGACTTCTCTCATGCTGGGATGGAGATGGTCTGAGGAGCTAAATTCACAAAACAGAGCAACGTGCTTGTACTGCATGGTTTGAATAGCTCTTTCAGCTGCACACAGTGAACATCTTGCTTTTCCTTAGAGGAGTTCACAGATTAGATATGGCTCAGCTGTGGATGTGGGGTATTCAGTTCTTCTCCCTCACGAATACAATCCTTCTCCTTCAGACTGGAGCCTCCACTCTTCCTTCCTTCCTTCCTTGCCTCTTAGTTTGTTCAAATCGTATTCAACAGCTCCCACACCTACCTGTCAGGGACCAAATGTTTAATGCAATGGTTTGTATAGTCCATGGCTCTGCTCCAAAAGGGTGAGTGCTCAAAGGCCCTGGCAAGAATATTTTGATGTATCATTTAGAATTTAGGATATATTTGAAAAAAGACAATTGGAATTGGTACTGTGGGTATGGCAAGGTGTTAGTGCAAATAGAGCAAGACAGGCTTCAATATCAAGAGGAATGACATCCAAAAGGGACAGACTTAATAATTCCTTCCATCTGCCACCTATGGATGACAGAAGGTTGATCAAGCCATCTTTGTGTGATCAGAGGGGAAAAGCACATTTTCAGCACAATTATGTAGCACCAATTTTAACTATTATCGTATCTGTCAGCAAGAATTGCTTGCTAGTCATTTCATGGCTTACATCAACTGATTGTGGGAAGAACTCAGAAAAGGTGTGTGTAATTGTTTTAAACATGTTTCATTAGTTTTTAATTTGTAGACTGATGTGACTGTGTGGAATAAAGCAGCCTCGTGCTTCCTGCCCCAGGAAATTCTTAGAAATTAGATATTTCAACTCAGTGGGATTTACATTGCAATGTATTTTAAATTACAAGAACTGAGTCTTTTGCTTGCTTCTGTCCATCTGTGTTATAGTCTTGGATTTACTCCTATACACAGAATGTATAGATTGCTTCTTATCTACATAGCTTAGTGCAGCTTACACAGAAAAATCAGGAAGGAAATCTCAAAGGCAATTATGTTGGAATTAAACAGCTGCAAGGAATTGTCAAATGCATTCTAGCCAGACCCAGCGGGAGTGTTTGAAATAATTTGAGTTTATGTGAAAACTCACCTCACATGGACTTTCTGAAGGAAGACGTAAGTCTCTGGTCAGGACTCTGTGAAATTTTACAGAATTGCTCAGTTTTCCCCAGTCCTATAAGGACATTACTGACAGTCAGCAGAGCTCTCCTTTGCTAGTGGCTACTGATGGTAATCCCTTTTCCCCTTGCCCCCACAGGTAGGGAATGTGAACAAATATCCACTGCAGTTAATGGGATCATCCTAAATCCTTCAGAGGAAGCTATCCTACTCCATTAACCCACTGGGAACTGGCTGTAACAGAGGCCAGAGTGTGGTTTAGCTCCAAGCCTACCTCAATTGCCACACAGTTTTCCAGGATGCCCCGTACCAGTGTATCTGTGCACATAGACAGGGCTGACTGCACTGAGCAGCCACGATGACCACTACTCAAGCTGGGCAGCACATCAACGAGCAGCTCTGACTAATTCCACCACCAGGCTAAGATCATGCTGTATATTTGATTCTTATTATTTTGGCTTTTGATGTCCAGCACCTAAGGAACAAAAATACTTAGCAAGCTGCAAACATTAAGGACGCACTCGAAAACTTCTTGTTCCAAGACCACATATCTGATACTGAAGGTGCCGTTGGCACATTCCAAGCAAGAGCAATTTTAAGAACTGAACTAAATATACTATTATTGATCTGATTTTGTCTGCTGTGCAAGGTGCAGCCTTTCCCCCCCTGAGATACCTATGCAGTTCCACAGCTGACAGCCACTCAGAGCACAAGTTGATTGATTTCCTATTTGTACCCAACAGCACTTTAGTGGCATTAAATATTATTTAATGGCACTGATTTAATTTTAATGAAATTATAAAAAATCCCACAACCAAAAATAACAACAACCACATCTCCCTTAACTGCAGCACTGTTCCAGCTCTGAAACAAGCACATTGTCTGGTTGCATTGGAGGGTCATATCTTGATTAAGCAGAATGTCAAGAGTATTGATAGCATCTTTTCAGTATTCTGGGGAGCAGCTATCAACAAAACCCTAACAGAGTACAATGGCTTCTACTGTCTCTTTATTAATCATGAAAATATATTTACCATTGGAGCAGAAGTGCATTGTATGGACACATCAGTCCTCTTTACCCACATCCACATTGCAATCCCCTTTCATTTCATAGGAACTGATGTTTAAAATGGAAGTCAGTAAACATGAATCTTCCTGTTGCAAACAATTATTGTATCTAGAAATCTTCAAGAAAAATCAAAACAAAGCTCACAGACAAATAAAAATGACAAGTTCAGGGAAAAAAAGCACATTAAAGCTTACAGAAGGAAAAAAAATCTTTTGCCCTTACCAGCTCCAACTTAATAAAAAAAAAAGATTCTGACAATCACAGTCCTGTTACATACAGAGATGCCAGAGTCCACATTCCTGATTGTTTCATATGAGTGGTGTCAGGAAACTGCCCTTTCAGTAGTACTAAAGAGGAAACATATCAAATGTATTTACTTTAAAAGTCAAATGCAGGTGAGCAGGACACTAATTTAATTTCTCCTTTTATGGTAAAATTTCTGTCTCCTTTCTGGGCTGCAGCTGTCTGTTTGCAGATTATTTGACTTGTCCAGAGAATGCAGAACGTGGACAGAATCTCAAATTGTCAGGGCAAAGCAGAGGGGAAAAGTTTTCTCCTATAGGTCAGCAGTATGTGATGTGGGTCAGATAGGCAAGTTTGCCTGTTCACAAAAGACACAAAAATAAAAATGTTTTCCATCACAATATGGAGAAAATCCTTCTGAAAAGAATTCACTGCAGCTGCTCACTGCCTGATCTCTGAGTTACTTGTTTTACCAATCCCAAGAGGTGTGAATTGTGTCCTGGGATATGTCAACTGCCCACGTCCTGCTAGGGCATGCAGTTCCTATGGGAGATAGTCAGCATCTCATGTGATTTGGCCCTTTTACACACAGAAGTAAAAGAAGAGAAAGGAGAAAACTAAAACGCCTGCATGGTTCATGTCCACGAAACTGAGAAGGCTCCTGAAGGCTCCACACACAGCAGAGGGGAGCAGTGAGGTGGGGCTCCTGCAGACAGGGAAAATGTTCTATTTCCTATGCCAAGCCTATGGCAAATATTTGCAAGGACTAAGCAAGCACACTTAATGGGCTACTCTTTTTGCAAGCAGAAGCCATAAAAGATGTTTATCTTCAAATCTCGTTTCATACCTTAGCTATCACTGTGGAAATTAAACATTCTCTAAGTCACTTTCGCTGTCAAATATGGAGACAGTTGGCAAATGAGACCATAAAGCTGGAGATTAATTACTGGTTGCATGAATTGTTGCTGGTTTCCTCTGTCAATTACGTCACAGTTAATCATGGAGTGAACTCCTGAGAGTTTTGTATCACTCCTCCCTGCATTTCTCACAAATAAAAAGTAAACAAACGTAACCAGAGGTCAGACTAAACTGTCTGTATTCACAGGCAGGAAGAAGTTCTGGGAATTGCAGCATCTCTCCCCCTAACGATTAATTTAAAAGTTTTAATTTCACAAGATAATTTAAAACTATCAGATCAAGACATCATGATTTATTTTATGAATTTAAACAACATTTAGGCACATGTTTGCTCCTGGTAAAGGATTTTCTGGTTACTATATTTAGTAATTTCTTGCTCTTTTGGGCTCAGAGTTACTTACATTAGGCTACATAAGATTTTTCATAAATGGTCAAGAGAAAAGAGTGAAATAAAAGAGAAGAATAGAAGGAATGTACATAGAGTAGGTCAGTCTCCTTAGTCATAATTACTGGACTAAGTATTTCTCCCTATGAGGCCACTCTGAACTGGGTTTTCACCAGAAGGACTAGCTATAATAGATAAAAGCTAAATGTCATAGAAAGGCAGAAATATGATTTACTATTAAAGAAGGCAATATACCTGCCAATGCTGGGCAGCCAGCAGCACATCAGTACTTTAGAAAAGACAAGCATCCCAGCTGCCTCCACAGGTTGTTTTTTTTTTAGAAAAAGTGTTATTACAGTTGAACTCATTAAATAAGACTAGATATCAGCATTATTCTATATTCACGTGGAATTTGCCATAGGAGACAAGCTGAAAAGAAGATTGTAAAGATGTCATTAAGGTATGCGATAGGTGATGGAATGAAATCTTCCTAAATACTAATGTAGGACACTCTAGAAGCACAATTTGAGTTATTTTCCTTGGATTGTAAGGACAGTCAAATCCAATTCTCATATGAGTTAGGGAGTTTTCTTCCATCAACTTTGACATGTAGGACTGAAACCACCATAAGCAGATACAGGACATTATTCACACTTGCATCAGTTAATTCTTCCCTACAGACAGTTAAGGCCACACTGTAATTAGCACAATGTCTATGAATACTCATAAAAAGACTGCAAAAACAAGAATTATTCTCACTTCTACCTTATAGGACCATAAATACCTTTCCCAGTTTTCTTCCTTTCATTTGACACTAAGAAATAGGAATTCTTCTCTGGATCAAATGGCAAATCTTGCTGACAGAAACAAAAAAAAACCTCAGTAGTTTTTATTTCAAATACAGGAAAGAACCCCTATGGAATACACTTCACAAAAATTATTAAGACTGAGCATTAACTAAGGAAAAAACATATAAGCAACTGCTTCTAATTTCTTGACCAAAATAATCTTTCAATGGGGAAGTTGGTAATAATTTGCACTTAGCACTGCTCAGTGATGCAGCATGGATAGAAAAGTCTTTACACCATTCTTTGTCAGAACAAGCCATTTGTACCATTTAATTCATTTGAATCGATTTAGATAACAGCATCTCAGTCTTACACTGGAAGACTGGCAATGTGTGAGATAAACAAGACATGCTGCTCAGATACAGGAATAAAAATTAGCAACTATTGAGGGGTTACCATTTGAGTTTGCTAGACATAAAACTGATTAAGGGCATCACCATCTATCTTTTCTCCATCAGAGGCTGACTGGTGTGAGATGTTTCTTATTTCTTGCCTACTGATCCAGGAATACTGTATTTCCAAACAGTTGTGGGAATGGCGGCCAGCAAATGTATTTGCTTTTACCTGGAAGGCGAATGTACTCAAATATGCAAAATATGTCAGGATATTACAGTGGTTACACTAGTTCTGCTGGGCAAAGTCAGAGGTTAAAGAGCAGACATTTTTTGTGTAAATATATAGAAGAAAGAAGCTCAAAAAGTAAGATAGTATCAGTGATATTTAGACACAGATTCACCATTGTACACAATTCCCATTTGCTTTGCTACCTAAGTTTCATTTCAGCTCCTTAGCACAAGCTCCACAGCCTTGTGTGGGACTGGCACCTGCTTCCACTGAAGGGAACTGTGACCTGACATGAACCTCCTTTTCATACCTACTTTCTTTATGTGACTACAATTAGATCTAAACCTTCCTACAGCTGTTGCAGAAATTCAACCTTAGCATAGATATTAAAAATTTTATACACAATCTTTTGTTAAAGTCTGTAATTGCCTCCACAGAGATGGATAACATCAATTCATAGATACACACATCTCAAAGAACATCATTAATTTAATTCTTCATTAGAGTTACTAATAACTAAACAAATAATGGATAATAATGTGTTTGTCAGAATAAAGAGGCTGTGAGGGAGATCACGACATTCAGTCACTCCTGTGAACTGCATTTCTCCAATCTGGTGTGCCAGAAACTACATGTCATTCAGGCTGCAGCCAAATGAAGGTTGGAGTATTCCCCTGCATGCTGTTATGACTGTAAAAATAATTAGTTGCTTATTAACCTACAAAGGATTATCTTGGGCCAGTAAGATTCTGCTGGTTGGACTGGAGCCATTTGATTACGTACTACTTCTGTTTACAGGGAACTGGGGAGTACTGCTAGTCACTCTATCAGTCATTATGAGAAAATTACTTTTTCCAGTCAAGTTATTATGGTTATGTGGTTTTACCTTTTCTATTTACTGATAGTATCTGACAGTATGAATTACTACAATGTCGACTTTTTTTTTTCTTTTTTTTTCTGTTATTTTAGCAATTGGTCAGCTTTCAGGTTTGGCCATAGGGTTGTTAAAAGTAACTGCAGTATGGCAATAGGTATCAAGAAACATCCTGACAAGACCAAAAGAAAAACACAATAATATCAGGTAAGAAGGCTGAATTACTGCAGTGGTAAATTAATATCATATACAATCTGAAAATGGTTACATTCCTGACAGGCTTATGCTTGACAAATCTCCTGTCCACGGTGAAGAGCAGTATACTGATTATTTCCAATTCATGTCAAATTCTGGACTAAATCCATGCAAATATTTGAAAACTGTGTCTGCAATAAGCTGATTGGTTCAGCATCTAATTTTTATATAATAAAAAATTAAAAACCAAACCAAACCAAAACAAAAAAACAACAGTGAAAAAAAGAAAAATCCAAACAACACAGAAATGAGAATTTTATGGGATTGCAAGCTTACTCAGCCATCACAGGATGCCTGAAAAGCTAAGCACTTAGCTTTCCTTGGTAGAGATTAATTAGCTAGCTGTGACTCCCAGATCTCTATTTTTAAATAACAACTTGCATAAATCTCTGAAGACAAGAATTTAACACTGCTACATTACACACAACCATGGCTGCAAGATATTACTATCAGTGGAAATTCAAGTTTCCAGGAAACTGATGTAATGCTTTTTCCATGAAGTGTGAGAAAATTAACCCTGACACCTACATAATTCCACTTGGGCTCACCTCAATTTCCAATAAAACACTACAACAAATTGCATCCTAATAGTTCTTATACAACCACAGAGTTGGTAATATTAAAAAATCTGGAAAGGTGTCTGTGTTTTAGCTAGAATTAATACTTGTGAAAAGGGAAATGTTTGGGAAACACTGCAGTAAGCAAGACCTGGTGCATTTGTTCCAAGGCTACATTACAAGTATTCATACATGGATACTTATACCTTCAGTGAAGGTAAGCAGAACTATTTTGCCATTTTTCGGATTGTTTTTGTATGTTTGTGCTAATTACCATTGGGCTCACAACTCTCTCATTCTGAGCAGCTGCACTGAAGTAGGTTTAACCACCTGCAGGTTTCAGATAAGAGTTGTTCCCTTTTCCAACTCAGGTTTTGAATTCCCTCAATTCATGTAAAATTTCTGTCTGTAGTCATGCTAAAGACAAAGAGCAGGATGGAAGGAATAGCTGCCGCAGAATGATCCTCCATAACTGCATACCCCAGGATGCTGTCATCAGCTGGCAGGATTCAGGTGCCATTCATAACTGTGAATGATAGTCAATAGAATTGTCATAACATTACAATGAGGAGACAGAGGAGACCTGAAACACTCCAAAGTTGATCTATGCTGCAATATTAAGTGAATTACCAACATTTTGCAGTAGGTTTATCTCAAGGAATACAAAAATAACTCAACTTTGAAACATCCCAGTAGTTATTTAACAGGCGCAAAAGATCAACAGATAATTACAGTGTATTTTGTTAATTACAGTGGATGTGATTTATGGTATATTTTAATTACCACAGAGAACCTAGCATGAAGGATGAACACTTAAAAGTCAAGAGAAATATGTTAACACATTGCCTATAAAAATAAACTTATTAGGTAACGTGTACTTCACCGATCTTTACAAGAAACGGCCAAGCTATGAAGGAACAGCCCTTTCCTGTTTGTTATGTAAAGACCCAGTGAGTTACAGAACCATCTCTCATTATTTGCCAGATTCAGTAGGACAAGTTTTATTCTCCATTTTAAGCATACAGCTTTAAGAATTCCAAAGGAAAGAAAACACCTAGTGCTTCAGTTTAAATAGATGACATCAAATGCTATTTTCTTAGCATTATTTCAGCCTTATGCTAATGAATTCCAGCACTGTTGTAGGTGAGTCTCTCCTCAATTATGCAAACTTTGGTCCTCAGTATAGAGGTCATTATGTGACACACAAAATTTGTATAGTAATGAGGTTATTCATATTCTGTTACAGTGCATAAAAATTGAAAACCAAAAGTGAAATTAGCTTTCTTCCTCGTCTTTTTTGTCTTCACAGATTTAGGCTAATAACTCTGTGGTATGGTATGACTGGGATACGAATATCTTAGAACTCAGCATTGAACCAATATCACAAAGCAAACACCATAGTGGGGAGCATTGCATTAGTACCCTGCTCCTGAGCTCTGGGAAATGAATTTCATGTGTAATACAGTGTGATGTTTACCAATTCATTACAATGACCCGGCTTGCTGCTTCCCCCGAAAACTGCAAAAATGGAAATGTCACACGTATTTGCATTCAGGAGGTTACTGTGCATCACTGCACACTTCTCATGCTGTCTAAACCCGTCTGTTTCCTGCTGTCAGTCCAATGGCTGGGCTGTGACCCCATGGAGCTGCCTTTGGGGGCACCAGGGCACCCTGGGCACTGGCAGCTTGTGGCATGAGGAGATGAGGCACTTTATTTCCTGAAGAGAGAAACTACACTCAGGACAGCCCATATATCCCACAGGATCTTCTGGAAATCTTTGGAATAGGCTGGAAGTGTGACTACAAGCAAGGGGATGTGACAGACTGTGGCTGGTGTGAGAATCTGGAACTAGCTTGTGCATTGGAAAGTGATTTGTATTGATGAGAACAGGGTTTCAGACTGGGAAGCTGCCTTAGCTCAAGGCAGTGCAGAGTACATCTTCAAGTATAAGGTACGTACATGGATAAGGACATTCACATGCAGCTATCCCAGCATAAACTTCCTCTGTTTCAGCTCTCTATGTTGTTGGATCTTTTTATACTAAAAAATAACTTTAGAAAATCCGTGTATAATATATGGTCCCGGTGTCTTTAAAACACATCTTATGCTAGCAACAAGAGTGTCTGCATTGAGATAGAAAAAAGGGTTTGGACTTTTTTCCCCCCTTAAATGTTCATTAGGAAGCTGATGCCAATCTACAAAAGCCAAGCACAGCAAATTACTTCAGAGTGACATTCCAGTCTTGACAAGGCAAACTGCCTAGCACCCTGACTTTGTGGAATATAAAGAGTGATGTAGAATACTTAATTCCCAGCAGAAAGAGAAGAGCTATAGTCAGGCCAGCTCATATCCCACAAAGTGTCTTTCTGTTAGTGATGAGGATGTGCTGGAACAAAAAGTGTGGTTTCCACTTTATGGCAATTATTGACAGTCCAAAATTCAATCTCACTGCAAACTAATAAATATAATTCCCAAAGCAGAACTCTACAAGCTGTGTGACTGGCCATTTTTTAATCCTTAAGTTTCAGTTTAAAAATGAGGTTTGAATTTTGATTTATTATTTTCTCAGTAAAACAGTATTAATCTCTGTTATGCACTATTTTGAGTTTAATGCAAATATGACCTATAAGAATCATGCTACTTTCAGAAAACTGGCATGGCTGATTAATAGTCAGTATTCTTCTGTTTTTCTGAATTAAGGCTACACCTGTGTAGAACAAAGCAGTGCAATACAAAATATATTTAACTTTAGCTAGAGGAGTGAAGTGCAAACAAGTTCCACGTCTCCTGTCTACACAGTAATAAAACAATTCAAGAAATGTCTATCCAAATGGCCTGACCTTCTAAAGTAATAACAACCCAGCAGCTACCAGTGAAGTTGCTGTACCTCAGAATTAATTTAAACTAAAGCTATTTATTAAGTGGAAGATTTTCACAAGGAAAACATGCAGTCATGGGAACAGAGATGGCAGTGCACCTTGGGAAATCTCATCACTGTCAAACTCTGGAGTGAACATCTAAGTTTTGGTACCAAAATGTGTAAATCTTAGTTTTATTTTCACTGTGTTTTACACACGATGGCTGAAAAATAAAAAGTAATTAAGAATTTGTGGTGACACTTACTAACTCTTCTGGACTATGCTAAAGTCAGAACTTCTAACCCCGCATTTATTGTCTTCCCAGTTCTCCATCTTTTCCTCTTACAGAGATCTGTGGCTTTGCTAGCGTGTGAAAAAACCAGCATGACATAATCCTATTATTAAAAGTGCTCTTTAAAAATTAGTTCTTCCAAAACAGTATCTTTTGTGACTTTCTGGGAGGCACAAGTGGAAGGATCCCGTCATGTCTTAATGCACCTTCCAGAATTTCTCAGCTTTTGGGAGATAATAGCTGTTCTCTGATTCCTTTGTGTGAAATGCCAACATATTTATATTGAGATCCAAGGTCTGAGGTTGAAGCATTATTACAAAAGCAGCCAAGTAGGCAACAAGTTCTAAATGCAATTTTCTGTGAGACAGAAGTACATTCTGTTTCACGTTTATATTCAATGATTTTTACGTGCTGAATGCAATACCATTATCACATCTATTTGAAATCTTTTTCTGCTATGGCACAAAAGAAATCATTCTTAATCACACAGTCTGGCAAGTCATTAGGAGACCAAAGTTTCACTATGAGCTGAAAGGGCTGCATCAGGAGACATGGGGAAGTGAAAGACAGCTATTGCTCAGCTGCAGGATAAATCCTGTACTCTACACCCTGCAGATTGGCACCATCCAGCACTGGGCTGTGCTGCTCACCGGGTCAGCTCAATACAGTTTCAGCCTGGAAGAATTACTCTCAATCCAGAAAAGGAACTTCTTTTTAAGACTGTTCAGCATCTTGCTACTGGTGCTGAATGTGCCACTAGTGAGCAAGTGGTGTGGAGGTGTGAATGAGGTACAGTGTGTGGATGAGGTTACAAAATTAGTTGTCTCACTTAAACACATTGTTTACATTTACTTGGGCCAGGCAGGTAATCAGAGGACTCTACCTGTTGTATTTGCAATAAAGCCTCAGCTTCCATTAAGAAATAAGGTCTGAGATTGGCAAGTTTGATCACACAAATGCAGCTAAAATTTGGAAATGAGAGTTGTTGTAATTGAATTCAACACTGAGGGTTGGTTGTCCAGGGAAGCCTCTGCCTGTGCTCCTTCTTCCAGGGAAGCATCAGTGAGATTCTCATTGCTCTCATCCCTGAGGGTTTTTGTGCAGGACTCTGAGAAGGGAGAAAGTCTCTGTTTAGCATAGGGAAGCAAACATAGTTTCATTGGGACAAGATCCTGGTGTAATCATGCTGTGCTACGAAAAGTAACTTGGATCAATGTGGCTTTCTGTACTGTCAGATACCAGATACTGCAATGCACCATTTTCTCTGAGTTATCCAGCACATGCCAGATGCTATTTCAGGAGCACCAGTGGTAGAACTAAAGCTGATGGGCCACACTGGTATTGTGGAGGAAAGTGAAATGGTCGGGACAGGGAGGTCCCATGAGTGACTTCAGAGCTTCTGGATGTAAATGATCCTCTCCCTGAATCCATAAGACTGGCAGGTGCAAAACTCATCTATTCAGAAATTAAGGCATCTTTCTCAGCACAGAACTGAGTTATATATTATCTGTTCAGTGACTTCTTGGCTGCTCTCCATCTAAAACACTTTCCATTCCCTTCCTGTACCTAGAGTTAAAGTTTCAGCCTTAAGTTCTCCTTAATATCTTTAATTACAGGTTTTGGGTTTTGTAGCTCCTGAACCTAAAAAATTCTTAGTTCAAACTACGTTCCAAATTTTCCTAACCATTCCATTTGTCATTCAAATACATATAAACATAGATAAGTGTATGTAAACTGAAGCACTTCTGTAAATTACGGCAATGATGATATTTCCAGTATTCTTCATTACAATTAAAGAACCTTTAAGTCATTCCATCACATGAGAAGTGAAAGACTCAGACATGAGACTCAAACATGAACCCTCTTTTTTCAAGATCACGTTTGTGGGGCAGTTTCACTTTATGATTATAAGACCGCAACCCTGAAACCTCTGAGATGAACTCTTTCCATCAATTCTGAATTCTACCCCACAAGTGGCATTAAGATGCAAAATATCTGCTGGAACATGCAATTTTTATCACAACTATTAATGATGTGCAACATCATAAACAATAAAGCTTAATTAGTAACTAAAGTGTCTACAGCAATTAAATAAGAAGGAAGCGTTCTGGAACACAGCAGGATACTTGGGAGTCATTTACATTGCAAATGGATTTCAGAGTTGCTATTGATGGAAGTTTGGGGGAAGTTAAGATTTTTAGAAAATGAGACACTGAGTCTATGACACTCAAATATGTACCTTGGCTTAACATGAACTTGGTAACTGGAACTGCAAGTGGAATTAATAGGAGCAGCCAATCATATGAAGTGCAATGAAGAAGCATTTATAAAAAAGATTAACAAAATCTTGTGCAACCTAATGCAATGACATGACTCATTAGTGTCAGGCCAAAACAGAAATTAAAATGAAAGAATACATGTTCAGTTATACAGTAAAGAAAATTTGTTAATGTATTTTATGCCTGGTTATTTAAAACTGAACGCAGCTGCTTACTGTACTACACAGTCATAACTCGACCTGGAACACTGCAACCATTTAAGATACAGAGCAAAGGTCCTATTTCAGGAGAGTTTGCAAATAACTTAAGTGCACAAGAGGTGGAACACTGTCCACTTGTTTCAACTCACTGTTCATTCTACCTGAATTATTCAACCTGCAACAGCAAAGCTGAATAGTCGGGAGGAGGCTGGGCAAGAAGAAAAATAAAGAGAAGAGCCAGGCGGCTGAGATTTTAAGCCAAGATTTCTCCTCTGCGACAGGAAGGTAAAGCATGAGTGTTCTCTTAGAAAAAGTCAGTGAAAGCTACACGGAGAAAGAATTATCACTGGCTTATTCACTAGGCAAGTGAGGTTTCAGTTTTGCACAGACAGCTCTGAAAGCAAGCAAATCCTCCTGGGTTTGCAAAAGGACAGGTCACCTCCAAACCAGACTTGTCCTCAAGCCCCTCACTACTGTCTGCACGACTCACTGTGTCCCCCATGGGAATGTGCACTCAAGCATGCTGAAACATTGCTGGTCTTGGTACAGCAGCTGTGACTGTGCAAACTGCACCTGAGAGCCTCACAAAAGCCATCCAGCTTTTGAGCTGTCCATGAGGATATATTTAGGAAGAGGCAATTTGGGGTTCTTTATCTGCAGGGTACAGGAATCTGAATTGTTCCCACTGACAGTAGCTCTAATATGCCCAGTCAAAGATTCATTTTTATGATAGAAAGAATGGAAATATAATGGCTTTAGATTCCTTAATTTCACAGGTTTCCATGAATTTGAAGTGTTTTAATTTCAGACTTATCTAAATCTGAAAACAATGTCTACCATGTCTAATTGGCCTTCAGGACCACTTCAAGGTTTTTTTCTCTCTCTTGCTTTCTCACGTCTCCTCCATTATCCCACGTCTGGCATATCAATCTTAGTGAAATTTAAAAAAAACAAAATTCTGGGCTTTGGTGGTATAATAGAATTTCAGCTGGCTTCATAAAAATCTACTTTCTCCTTAAGGGAAGAGGTGAATAAACAGGGCAAAAGGCATTTGCCAACAGCTTCATAAATAAAATCCCTTGACACTTCTGGTCCTCTTTCATCCCTCTTTGTTTGCATATTTACAAACATCCCAGCATCAAGAGAAAGGATTTTCAAAAGCATTCAGGAGATTGTTTACTTTGCTATTAGTGCATCAGGAGGTAAGAGTCCCTTACCTAATGGGAGCCCTGTCAGCCTTAGCTGATAGTAAAACCCATCTCCAAGGTTTTTCTTCTCAGAATGTGTGTGGAATAAGCATCATAAGAAACTGATATCTTAGGCATGGGGATGTCTGGATAGCTTCTCCCTGGAATATCTGCTGCTCTCCAGTGAACCACAGAGAGGGTCATTACCACTACACAGCCTTGACAGGTGACAAACTTCACTTTCTTTTGCTCTTCTGTATTATAAGGAGACACTGCCAGTACCTTTCTTCTGTTCTGAGGTACAGTGGGCACAGTGAATAGCCACACTCTGAGAATGCTTTGCACTCCAATACTCACATCTGTGCAATATGAAAGCAATGCAAAGACATAAAACAGTGAAAGCAAAAAATAAAAATGTGTTATTCAAGGGTTTGAAGTTTTTGCTTTATGCTCTTCTAATAGCTCTGCAATGAAATGCCACTGGACCTTTTTAAATGAGTGCAGAAAATCTGACCTTGCAAGTGCTGGCTGCTCCTGTCCTGGTGCAGAGCACTTCTCCTGTTGCTTTAGAACTCTGGTGCTCAATGCATGTTCTTTATACCTGCGGGACCAATCTTACCATTTATATTTTTACTACTGCAAGGTGAAAGAAAAAATGGAATTGTCAGAGTTTGTATTGTTAAAGTGTGGAGTAGCCACGGAGCTGACTTTTTGGAGCAAAACTTAGAAACTGGAGGGCATATGCAAATGTCTGAATACTAAGTGGTTGAGAGATTGTTTTTCTTGAACTGAAACTTCAGTCAAATGACATGACATATGGAAATAGCTCCTTCAGGACTGGCTCATTAGTGCTCTTAAGACCTCTGATTCACCTTCCATTTTAAATGCAAAAACTTCCACAAGTTCTGTAAATATTAAACAAAATAATGGTTTGCACACATATGTATTGGCAGGTTTTCAGACAGCTTGGGGAAAAAAAGTACTGTGTTTGTTGCCACAAAAAAACCACCTTTTTTACCTCCGTAAATGTAAACTTTCAAGGGTGGTGGGGAACTCTGTCACCCAGGGCCAGTAAGCCATGCATAGATGAGGAAAGATAGCAACTTAGGAGACCTGAAACAGGAAACGTTCACATTTTACAAATGGTCTTAGATCTTTAAAATGAGCCAAATCTAAATCCTAACTGAAAAATATTTACCTTTGAGCAATTTATTAGGGGATAAGCTTAAGTCATGGATCTTCTTTGAATTTTTTGGTTCCTGATACCTGTGTTTCTTCCCTTGTGTATCAGTGCCACAAGTAGGGAATAAAAGCTGCCTTTTAGTTATAGCACAAGGCACAGCATGGAGAGAGGACATTCACACAACTTAATTGAGACACTTTACCCCAGGTTTTCTACAGCCACCAAAGAGATTCAGCTTCACAAGGCAACTCAGAGCCCCTAAGTAACCTTCTATGATCACCTCTCCTGGACATGACTCTGAAAAGAACTCCAGGTGAAAAGAGGCCTTCTCTTCAATGAATACACAGAAAGCAAGAAAGCCAAGGTGTCCTAATGAAAGTTCCCAACTAATATTTCGAAGCTTCTCAGTTCTGTTTATGCTTATTCTACATGACTGTGGCTGACAAAAAAAGCAGGTGCCTCAGCTGGGTCCCCTTTCACCAGCTCCAGGGCTGGAGGTTAATGCTGAAGCCTGCAAAGCACCACAGCTGTGCAATGAGAGAATGAGAGGCAGCACAGGCAGGATGTGATGCTTCACATCACAGCACACCAGATTCTGTCTCCAACAGCAGATCTTCACAGCAAACATAACCAGAAGAAAGGCAGCACTACCAGTCTGTAACTGCTATGTACGGAAATTGGAATATGAAGAGATGTGCTGAAATAAATTCTGTGTGTTATACTGAGAGGCAGTTTGCCCAACAGAAGTGCTATCCTGTACCTATTTTAAAGTGTTTTATGATTTTAAAGCATCATAAAGGTCAAAGTTTAATAACTGTGGTGTATAATTCCCTCTACTTTTAGCTCTTCTTCTAGTGTTATTAACTTATCGGCAGTCTACACATAATATGCAGTGCAGCAGTTTGAGCAATGCTCTGCCAAGCTGACAGGATCAGCTTCTCAAGGAATGTAAGGGTAATTCACCCTCCAACTTCACTGAATCCTCTTTGGACCAAAACCCACTAGTAGAACAAAAGTTGCCACAATGTGTCATCTGCTACAGCATATAAGAGATGTGGCAAACATTTGTAATTGAAAACACGCAGTGGAGTGCAAGAAGAAGCTGTATTTCAGAAAAGAAATGGGACGGTTCCACATGTATAAATAGCAATTTTATCTAGTGTTATGCAGCTCCTAAGAATAAAACACTTGCTTTCGCTTCCACAGGAAGCAGATTCAGGCTATAAATTGATTAGGGTGGCCACTTCATCTGTATTACTCTAAGAGCAAAACATACCCCAAGTCAACATTTCACTGTGGAGGAGTTCCCATTCTCACAGCCTCAATACAATCAGTTCCCCAAATGCAATTAAAATAACAATTTATACAACTAACTTAGTCCTTTTTTTCTAGCTCTGGTTGTTCTCAACTGCATCCATGAGGAGACTGATCCAAAACACACTCAAGCCAATGAATAACTATTGGTGGCTTCAATGGTTTTAGATCAGAAACTCTTTAAATGAACTTGGACAGATCGTTGCTCTAAGAATTGATCAGAAATATTTAGTAATGAAAAGCCCAACACTTTTAAGTTGTTATGCAACAAAAGTGATTTTTCACAGAGGACAGAGAAACTTCTGTCTGTCCCACAATTTTGTCTTGGTGAGCAGTAACACATTTTTGCACATTCAAAATCAAAACACTTCTTCTACAAAAACTCTTATATGAAATAGCAAAATTTACTTTCTGCAAATGTTTATACCAGATGTGATTGCTTGACTGTTTGCAGAGTTAATGTAAGAGTGTGAAGTAAATTAATTTAAAAATTAAAATTAATATTCATGGACATTTTTAGTTCATATTATACATCCAGCTTTGTTTAACACAGAAGCCAAGGAACAAATGTGCAGAACAAAGGGAGATATGAACATAAAACCAGTTTCCTCTTTTGCCCCAGTCTTTCTGCTTTCTGGGCATAGCCTGTTATTCCCCAGTTCTGGCAGTTAGAACATCCGTATTGAAGAAGAAAGAAAATGCTCAGTTTGCTCACGCCAGAACGCAAATGTGGAAAAAAATGTAGCATTTCTTAGCTGTAGAAAATTGCACCAGGGATAACCTACCTTCCTATGCTTGAGTCTATCTTCAGAATTAGTATTAATGCCGTGACACCACACAACAGACATACGGAAGTGTTATTTGTTTGTCATTTACCAAACAGATAAGAATATGGAAATAGTTTCAGTCCATTTGTTTGATGAGCTTCCTAAGCCAGTAATAAACAAATCAATACAATTAGTTTTGGCTCATCATCATTAGAAACCTTCACTACTGGGATACAATTTAATTATACCTCTTGTTCCACAGCAAAGAAAAGCCTTTCAAAATGGACTACTTTGCCAACGATCGAACCAGGAGGGAGGAGCAAGAGGATACATCAGTGATGGAGGAGTTATTATCTAAGCAGGGTGTACAACATGTAAAGCATATTGTGTAATACAATTTCCCTGATTGCAAGTCTAAAATATTCCTGCCATTAAGTGCTTATGAGCAACCCAATGTGAAATCCAGCTGTAAAATGACTGTGTATATGACAGGCTTCATGTGAATGTTGCAATTAATATGGCATGCATCAATCTCTCTTGGACTTGATTACAAATGCACTAATCCTAATTGATTAATTAAGCTGCAAAGTTACATACAGTAATGTAGGTTAAAAAGCCCTCACCATATGTGTGCATTTTTGTCCCAAAATACATTTTCACTGGGGACACTAATGCTGATACTTCGCTCTCAGCTGTTCATCAAGAGTCTAACAAGTAGGGCTGTACTAAACACAGACATTTCCCAAACTGGAGACTTTTCAATATAGGAATGCAGTGAGCTACAACAGCAGTAAGGGAAATAAACATTCACAGTTAAATTCATTCACAGTCTGGAATACTTTTGGGAGGAAAAGGAGGAAAGGGCTGGAACCTAAACCTGACTTTCCTGATGAACTCAAGAATCACAATTCTATTGCAGCAACATCAGCTGCAGAACAGTCCTCACCTTGGAAAGGGGAACAGGAAATCTCAAATTTTTGGTGCGCTGAATACACAGAGTGGCAGCTCTCCAGCAGCATCAGTGAAAGCCTCAAGGCTTTAATTGGTATTTGCACACCATCTCTTTGTGCCACAGTTGCAGTCACTATTTTCTAAACCAGGTCTGACAGGCTTGAAAGTGCAGATTACCCCAGAGAGGAGACAGCTGGGGTAGGACTGTGCCAATCTGTGTGGGGAGAGGGGCCCAGATAACCTGTAGCTGGAGATGAAAGAACAACACAGGGAAAAAACCTCCAGTGACCTCCCCATTGTGTCACCTTAGCAAAGGCCAGGTTTACCAGGCTTTTATTTGCCATGGTTTCAATCCTCCAGGGAAAATACCTTTGCAAAATCTAAGGTGACTTGATGCATAAATAATGCAATTAGGAGCACTCAAAATCCATTACATTCATTGCACATCCAGTGCAAAGCTCACTATTGTATTTATAACAATACATCTTTGGATGACATATTTTAGATTGACTTGTAGGAACTTCTTATACAATCAATAAATGCTATCTCCAAATTAATTGCTTGGATATTTAAAAGTGTATTTCTGCTAGTACCCAGCATCAGGCACTGGCAATCAATGCATTCTGTGTATAATTATTATCTTAATTTTCATCTTATTTTTGAGTGACACTAAAAGGAAAGAATACCATGTTTTTAAAATACAGGAACTGCTGCACGTGTACTTTGAAAAACTGGGGTATATTTTACATTTCTATATGAAGACTTAAGATGCTAACTTAGCCTTTTTTAAGCATCTTGCTGTAATCAGACACATAAAAATCACAGTAGGTTGCCTTAGCTGAAATTCAAGTGTCATAATGACAATGGGAGATGTTGAGATGTAGTCTTTCAAAGTATATGAGGTTGGTTTTCAGTTTCAGCTGCTCTCCAGTATTATCAGCAAGGACCAATTCATCCTGGGAGGCAGGTATGAAAGGAAAATTACCCCAAGGTTTCCTAGTAATGCCGGAATAACACCACCAATGCAGTATCTCAGCAGTACAGAACCAGAGTGAGCATTTGAAGATTTCCAGAAAATACAGGATTTTTTAAAAGCCTTTTATACAGGCTTCTATGTCTGGCTTGGAAAAATCTGTGAAAAATAATATGGTCTATTTCATGTTTGTTTATGGTTATTTTTGTCTTCAGGCTATGATGCAATAATGCATTTTTCACTGCATACATGCATGCATTTGCCCTTCCTTATGTTTAACACTTTAGCTTCTTTCATCAGGTCCCTGGACCATAATCCAAAAGTAATGGTCCAGTATCACTTAAACTGTCATGAATACACAGCTATTAAACAGAGCCAAGCTGATAAAAGGAAATGCTGAAATGTGTGGATGTTGAGTACTGGAACAAATTTATCAGCCTCTTCTATAATGCATTATCACTAGTAACTGTGGCAGAGTAGAGAGGGCACCATGTGTTGAGAAGCTACTTAAAGTCCATTTTTCTCTGAGGAAGTTTGCACTGTTTGGATTTAAGTGCTCCCCTTTGTTGAATTGTCTTTGTAACACCTTCCTCAGCCTTCCAGGACACGACACTGGCTGCAAGCCAATAAAGCAAATCCTTCAAGAGGCTGCAGTTCAAACGAAAGGGACGTGAACTTGGGGGAAGAAATGCACATTTATTTGCATAGTCATGCCTGAAGAGCATGGGGAGCTGAACCTTTGGCACAGTTCAAGGATCTCTCAACAGGACTGTGTCTGCCTCACTCATTGCCTCTGCTCAGAGTCCAGGGGAAAAGCCAGCAGTAACCTTAACTCAAATGACTCTACAGGAAAAAAAAGGAAAGTTAATCAAATCTGAGCTGATGGTTAAAAATTCAGCAAAATCATTTTCCAGGATGTCTTATCCTCTACAGTACTTCACATAAATAGAGGAACACTTCATCCAAACACATCTTTTGTTTTAATGGCAAGACCCTAGGGCTGTGAGATTTCACAATGTTATTGTAAATTTTACATTATCTACCATTCTTTGAGCCCCACTTTTTTGAATCCATTGACTTGATGGCATGTGCCACTTTTGTTGCATCCAAAGAAATTTCCTAGCCATCATGATTTCAAAGAGCAGTTGGAAAAGAAATTCAAGAACCCCAGGAAAAAGAGCAAAAATTAATAGAATCCCAGTTTTATCATTCTTAAATCTCATCACCTCAGCTCCAGCCTTGAACACTGTGAATGATGGCATTAAGACCCTTGGTGACACCTCTAACAAGCTTCTGTTCCTGGCCCAGAGTCTACACAGGGTCTCAGAGGAGAAGCTCCCAGCATGTTCAATGCAGATGTGACGAGGAGCACAGGCACCAGCTGCAAACAGACACTTTCTCACAGCATCTGGTGTTTTTTCCCAACAGTACTGACTGCACCAAAGAGACAAAGTTCAAAAGGCAAGGAAACCAACACACTTTGGGACTTGAAGGCAAGGCAGCTGACTGAAGCTGTGACCTCGCATGCCAGTGAGTAAATGCTAGGCTTGTTATTACATGTCTAGAAACCCCTTCTGAAAAGAAAACTCAAGCGCATTTATTTCAGAGGGCATCCATCCAAAGGACTGCACTCATTTTGTGCTTTTAACTCAACATCTGATTATAAACATGCAAAAAAAAAATTTGATTCTGTCATCAACTGAGCAATTTTGTTGGTTTATCGTTTCCTTTAAAACAGATGATAGCTTCAAACAGAGCAAAACCAGCCTAAAAGCCCTAAATGCACAAAAGTTTACTTATGTTTTTTCTATGGTGCATCAATATCTGACAGCTCTCCACTGGTGAGTCATTCAGATCCATGGTTACAAAGTCCATTAGGATCTTGCAGTGAATTCTATTATCTGATTGTTCTAACATTTCTAAGAGGATAAAGTGGCATGGCCACATTCATTCTCTATTTCTAGAGTGCAGTTATAATAATAGGCCCAGAACTCCAGCAAGCACTTTGCAATACTCAAGGGCTGTAAAACACTGTGAAATCTAAGAGTCATATCTTTGAAACCCATCAAAATTGTTCTGCTTTCAAAATTTAGGTAATCTGATCCAGGAAATTTATGCCAATGGGAATCATACACATTCATCTGCAGATTCTTGTTCAAAGGACAAGTCTTGTAATTTCAGAATATATTCTTCCATTTTAATTGAACCCAGGATGTTGAAAGCATACTGTGAAACTCAGTGCTTTTCCAGTATCATTATTTCCTTCGAAACTGAGTGGTTTGAGTGGTTGATTGTTATGGAAATGAATGAAATATGTCAAGAGATTCTGAATTTTGAGTGTTCTGTTCCTGATATCAGATCAGACTGTATTGAAGCATGTAATTAATGGTGTATCTGCCCAATCTACTCAATTACACTGTTTTCAGAAACTAGAACAAATATTTCTTGTATGTATACACCCAGATGGTTAACTTGCATTAGTTGTATGACCTATAACTTAAAGTATCTTTGTATGCAGTTAGATACTGAAGCATACTGTTCCATCACTATAGTTTCTTGAATTTAATATGATATTAATTCAGCAAGTCACTAAAAAAGCATTTGAGATCAGATAAAACAAACAGTAAGAATTTTACCTAATCTAAAAAGTCCAGTAACAAGGGAAACATGTGGTTTTATAATCTTGCCTCAGAAGAGTCTTTCACATAATCACTCAAAATTTTAATTTCTCTGCACAGAATGAAATTCCAAATGGTTTTTGACAGTCATAACTCCTATGCAAACCTATTTCATTTTAGTAGCTGAACATCAATTCATACCATAATGAAAAGCAAATCTTCAAAGTTGTCTCTCTCTCCTCCCTAACATTTAATACAAATCAATGACACAACGTGACCACTATCACAACATCTCTCCCTGCAGATTTTCTTAGTTAGCTTCACACATTTAATCAACAATACTAAGATACCAAAATCACTCTGCTGCCTTTTTTCAATTTATCAAGACTGAGTGTCCCTCTGACTTTCAGTCAGCATGTAACTTAGATATTACTGGCTGAATGTGGATTGATTTGAGGGCAATAGCTATATGTAAAATAGCATATATTTCATTAAAGTTTAGCAAGCATGAGCAGTAGAATTTTTGAGTACATGTATCACAGACGGTGTGTTATATTTCAATAGGTCTCCTATTAAAAAACTGTAAATTTCACTCAAGCTCAGTAAAACATTTTGCATATATCAACTGACTCCTAATTGTGTGCTGACACTTGTAACAACAGTGCAGCAATCCCGTGGATCTTTCTATTTTGTTTGGCAAAGTGCTCTTTACCATATCATTCATTCTCTTTCTTGAGGTATATAAAGGTTTAACTGGAGCTCCATTGCCTATGGTCAGGAATTCGTCAACAGCCAGGGAGCCTCTTTGTTACTCCTTCATTCTCTGGGCTTATGAGAAGAGCTGTTAATTCAGTGAGCAGCACTCTTACCTCTGTCCCAGTGCTGCTGGAGTGATCATCTTGATTTCTCCCACACTTGCACTGTTCTAAGTCTGCAATAACTCCAGTGACATCATCAGTAAAACCAGTCTTTGTGAAAGGAAAATGAAGCCCTTTATCTTTCTGAGAGTAAGTGTTCTTTTTTACTGTAAAGTAAGTGCTTTCTTCTGTATTGAAGCTATTAAAAAATGTCAGAGTGCATTTTGCAAGGCCAGAAACATTCTGCTTTTATGACCAAGTTCCAGTTTGAATAATTACAAGAACCAGTTAAAAATATGTCTTCAACCAAAAGGGGCAACGTTTTCATGCAAATGTTTTCCTTCCATGCTACATTTTCCCCACTGTCAAACACACATTTGCTCTTTTCTTTCTCTCTTAAATGTCTGTATGCTCTTTAGCAAACATTGCTTTTCATCCTGGAGGTGACTGCATTACACAGTGGATAAAAGAGGCTCTTTTATAAATAGTAAAGTTAATTATTTCTTATTTCTTCATTTCCACCAAGATTAGCTGTTATAAATAAATACATTTACAGTCATCAAATACTACTGTCTAATTTCCCACTAGATTCATTCTCTACATTTCTTTTTCATAAAATCAGACTCAGCTTTTTTATAAAAAGAGGTCACATGACTTTTAATTCCACTAGGATTATGTCTTTGGGTCAAAGCATAATTGCCTACAATAAATAGAAGCATAAAAGAGTGTCTTGGAAATGGAGAGACAATATGCTGGACCCGTTTAAAAGACATCTGGTGCCCCAATTCACTGATAGCAATGCTGGAGGGTATTTGTTTTCCCCTGCTATGTGAAAATTCAATTTCCTTTGAACTAGAGTGAAATCGTATTTTTATCGATTAAAGGGAACAAAAAAATGCAGACAGGTACCAAATTTTGTGGGTATCACACAGAGCATCTCTGGCCTTGCATATGGCATGCTACTGCTTTAACTAAAATACTGTCTAATTTCTTTAGGCAGCAGCCAGATCTAGGAGCCAAGTGTGCATCTATGGGAGGACCAGTGGAGAAACAATTCCAAATCTTTACATTTAGTTAGCCTCAGGCTCTAACTATTATTTAGTAGAGCAGCTTGGCAGGAAAGGTATATAATGCTTTGTAAGGTAAGAAAGGGTCTCTATCCCCCACCCCAGCACCAGATGGAACTAATGAACTACAATTAATGTAACATTTGCTTCATTCACAGATGAACTAACAGACTGGAAACTACAGGGGATGTATGCTCAGTATTGCTCTGAAAAGGAGGTGCAAAGAGAGCTTTTAAATACCAATAGGTGTGTGCTAAGTAACCTCTGCACCTCTCTCACCAGCAATAAATTCTCCTGAGTTGCTGTAGCCACCTGTCAGTCCCTAAACCACCACCAAAAAGCTCTTCTAAATGTCAGTCGCCTTTGCAGTGGCTCCCAGACACAGACCTGGCACTGACTGTAGGTGCTTTGCACAATTGACTTTCTGATCCCTCAAGGTTATTCACATGAGGGGAGTA
Organism: Toxostoma redivivum; assembly: GCA_013397375.1. Lineage (NCBI taxonomy): Eukaryota > Metazoa > Chordata > Aves > Passeriformes > Mimidae > Toxostoma > Toxostoma redivivum. The sequence continues at coordinate 160,553 of VXBI01013437.1, read as the reverse complement.
AATGCCTTTTCAATCAGCCTTAGAGCAGCTGTGAACAGCTGGAACAATAAAGAACAGCCTGCCAGAGCTGGATCCTCTCCATTCAAGTATCCTACCACTGTGGCACCACCTGGCTGTGCAAAGCACGGGTGTGGAGCAGCTGCTCTCCCCTTGGCTACTGCACCCCAGCACTGGCTCTGCCCGGTGAGGGGATGGGGGACATGGGGCCCAAGGCAGCAACCTCACAGGGATTTACTGCCTTTCCTGAGGCCCCAGCCCGGCCAGTGGGAGCACTCTCGTTAGCAGCAGCAGGAAACATTTGGAACAATAACATCCAGAACTAAAATCTGCTCACGACCAATGGGAAAGGTGATTTACTCCTGGACGGCAGTGCCACAAAAGGTTAGTCACAGAGACTTAGGTCTGAACAGGCACTGTAAATACAGGCTGTCATCAGCTCAAGGTATCTTATTCTTTTGCAAAAAGAGTTTCGCTTCTATCATTTTCTCCAGTGACTTCACTGCTCTGCCCTTTATCCCTCATCTCATGGGGAACCAGGTGTTCAGTGTTCAGCAGTCACACAACAGCCCATGGGCAAGTCTGACCCAGCTGCAGCTCTGCATGTCCCAGCGGGTAAGGTTACAATGCCAGGACAGAGTGCCACAGAGAAAGTAAGCTCTGTCCTCACCAATATTGCATATTTACCAACCTACTGGTGAGCTAAAGGCTTACAATGTGTGTCCCCAAACAAACACCTCTCAGTGCAGACACCTGTAACAAAGAAAAGGCATTCCCACAAAAAATTAGCTTTTCTCCTTTCTCTTAAAAAAGAAAATTAAAATTTAGTGAAAAATAGTCTGTGTCCAAACAATGTTCTAAGAATTTAGAAGACCAAATGTTAATGTGCCAATGGGAGGAATGAAATTAGTAAGAAAAGGCAGTCAACTAAAAGTGCCAACCACACTCACACTCAAGTCCACAGTTCTGGTGTCTTGACTGTTCCATCTGAGTTTAGTCATACAGAACTAGAACAAAGCAATTACAGCCTTTTCTAAACTCAATTTTTGCACTGAAGGGATTCCAGATAACTTTGGACATTTCTCACTGCACTGAGAAATGTCAAGACTTTTCTATATACAAATGCACTCTAAAACACCTTGGATGGTTGTAGGACTTCTGTGTAACAATTAAAAGCTTCCCAATATTGTTCACTATAACTGTATCTATGGAAAAATACTCACAGGTATTCCAACACCTTCTATCTGGAAAAACTTTTTTTTTTTGGTACCTTTCTCACTCATTTCTTCCTGTCACCTTTTACCTCTGACCCAGGGTGGAATTAAATTTCAGACCTAGCTTTATGTTGATAGAAACACTAAATTCTTAAGAACCAGGGTGGCAACCAGACTGAAAAGAGTATGACAAAGCATTTGAACTTTCTGCTATGATAAGAACAAATCACCTCTGTCATGTCTTTACCAAAACCTTGAACTAAGTACAACAGTAAATACCTGTAAGACAATGCAACATATAACAAGATATATAACCACTATTTACCTCACCTTCCTTTGCTAACCAAGAACTAAATATCTAGCTGACTCATCTAGATCATCTTTAGTCAACTGAGAAGGGGTGGAAAATTTGCTTCACCCATCTTTAGGTGATTCTTTCAGAAAAATACTTTTTAGAGCTGTTTACCGAAAACTGCCTGAAGGGAGGTGAGTAAATTCTCTAAACCAAATGCTTATCCTCCACACTTCCAAAATGGCCCACTGAAAGTCCATCTGCATTAGAGATTTTTCATCTCAGACTTAGGTCACTTCAATACACTTCTCCAGATCTTATATTTAATGTGTTATGAATTCAAATTCAGTTAGCTATGTTAATGCAAGCCTTTGGTTTTCATCAGCTCTTACCTGCAATAGCTATTGCTTTTACATTACCATTCTGTGTCAAGAAGCTGCATCCTGTGACATTAGGGGTCTAAAAGTTTTATGACTATTCTGTAGCATTAAAATCAAAGAACCCAAATCAATGCTACAGATCACAGAATGCTTCATTGGGAGTTTCTCACCATTAAAAAAACATGTCCTATGATCTATGTTATAAATACACACTCAATCAATTTTTAAAACATATATTATTCTGAGTGTGTAGTGATGGTAAGTAATGGGAATGGCAAGGATATCATGAGATATTCCTGCTCAAATGCTTCCCTTGAGTGGAAGATGTTTTATTGAACTGATATGTGAAACTATCAAGACAGTCATTACAAATACAGATACATACAGTTTGTTAGTTACAGACAGACTTTTGTAGAACTGAGGACTACATTTATCACCACTAAAAATGTTAAAAACTGATTCTAGAAAGCCAGTACTTCTATAATCCATAATGGTTCAGATCACATGATAAAATACAACTTATCTTCATATAATCTTCCACACAGTGGCCTATAAATACATTTTCCTTTGATAGATAAGGTAATGGTTCAGCAGAATTCTATCTTTCTCCTGCAAATTTATTCAAACAATAATGAAGATCAGGCTGTTCTATTAGCCTTGATATTACATGTGATTACAGGTGTTTCTTTTAGAATCAGATGAGAAAGCAGAAAAGAAAACTCAGCCCATAAGCCAATCTGAATGAAAACACACCATACCATTTTGAATTCTCCTCTTCTTTTGCCAGGCACAGACATGTAAGAAATGAAAGCATGTGTGAAATACAGGGTGGGAATGGCTGCTGATCCAACTGTTTAGCATTCAAAGGGCACAAAAACAAAGAAGTGAAAAAGGTCTAAAGTTTCTGCTTGCATCTGCAGCCCATTTGGTACTGTGCAGTGCTAGGCCGACACAACTTCTTAAACTGTAACATTTTAAGGTAATGTGGAGTTCAATTGTACTTTAAGTGGAGAAGGCTCCTCTAGGAATTAGAAGAATCAATTAGAAGAATCAATTAGGTACAGCAGATATAACTCTTGTGTGAACCTTTAATTTGGAACCAATAGGTTCGGTCCTCAGTAGTAAAGCATGCACTTTGTAACTCTAAGCAGTATTTTGTCAGAAAATTCTTCACTGAGATTCTCTTTCACTTTGCCTTCCTACCCACTCCTTTCTTTTGGTCAGTACTACTACCACCATGTTATAATGCTGACACCTGCAACACCAGCAATCATGCAGAACTTCATAATCATGTTTAGGAAAAACAGCAGAAGAAATTTAGACAAATGTTACCAGAAAATCTCTGCTTCTTCAACTAATGCAAACATACTACAGTAGTGTTTCCAGTTCTGCTTTCAGAATAAAATGGAAATTTTAGATATTTTGGTTGAAAAAAAAATCAAGATGCCTAAATTACTCAGGGAATTGTTTCATTTTCAGATGTAATACAGACTATTTGGTCAGGGAGGTGCTTTGGAAAATGTTTTTCCCTATATCTGTGCTATGTCCATTGATAATAAATAGTCGTTACTGATGATCAAGAAATGTAAACAGGAATAAAACACTGGCAAAACTTAGCTGCCAGCTCTCAAATTTCCTAGAATGAATTGAAACATCTTTGTCGCTTAGAAGAGAGTTCCTGATGCAGCATCCCATGTATCAATCCTGACTGTGAACAAAAGTGCAACACAACGTCTGACCTCCTGACTTCGGTGGGGGATGTGCATGTTGAAAAACAGATTAGAGATCTGCTGTTCAGGCCAGGCTTGGATTTACAGGGATTTGGTGGCAGTGAGAAGAGGGGAAGGTGGTAACGGCTGGCTGAGAAAGCTGTAACACCACTAAATCCACAGTGCAGGTGAAGAGAAATCTGCAGCACACAGCAAGTATATGGCTTTTGTGCCTTTTTTAAAACAAAAAGTTTGCATCAGGTTCTATTAATGCCATCTGGACACCACCACAAAGGCTTCCGAGCTTACGTTCACCAGGCTGAGTAAGAAGAATAGCAGCATTTTGTGGATTATTTACATGGGGATTTATACAGCTAATTTCTTTCCTTTCATGCTACAAGATCACTCAAAGCAGCTCAGAAATGAAAAGAGAAGTAGTGTATCTGATTCCAGTCATGCTGTCCTAAGAGAATTAATCGGAGTCGTCATTACCTTAAACACGTCCATTCAGACTAGGTTTTATGATGAGCTCAAAAAAAGTAAATGCTGTTTCAAATAGGTACCTCTATATATTAAATCAAATAAATGAATGATAAAGTGCTGGCACTTTTTGGCTGTAATCCTGTTATTGCTTAGAGCCATTTCTAATGCAAATGAAGAATGATGTAGCAGAGCTATTTAGCAATTTTCTTTGATGGGCAATGTTAACTGCTGGAAGTGGAAGGAAAGCAACTTCTTGAATATGGAGTGCTTCAACATGTCTTGTAATATTCCTTCCCAAATCTAATGATCACCCCTCCCTCCTGCAAAGTGTTACCTTTAAACAAGGCTCTGCTGAGCAATACAAGCCCATCTTTGCACAGAGGCCAAGACACAAGGGCTGGGTCTATTCATACAAAATTTAGGAAACATAGAATTTCTAGTGAATTCTTTTAAGAAACCTCGGTGCTTTCTTTCTGCCTATAAAAATATGCTTGGTCTTCACTTGGTCACCCAGGACTCCCTCCCAGTGAAGCATGAACTTGCACTTGTGCCTTCTGAATGTCAGGGTAGTGCATCAGAGACAACTGGGAACCCTGGCTGAGGGGTATTTTCATAGCCACAGACTTGCAGGATGATACCTCTATGCAACTTGACAAATGACTCCCTGCATGAATTTTACAATCAGGAAAATGGGAAAATTAAAGCTGATTTAACGTCCTGCAGTGCTTTAAGGTCTGTGGATGATATGCACTATGAAATGCTAAATAATATTAATGAAACCTAACACTGACTTCACTCTTGGGAAGAAAGACGGGCTTGGGAACTGTCCCTCTATTTAATAAAACATTACATAGGGCCAGTAGGAGGTTGTCATCAAGTAAGAGCATACATACCAAATGTGGTAGATTATATGTCCACTGTAAATTCAAGCATAGAAGACTTCTTCAGAGACTGCAAACTATCTGGACAATGTGAAATGGTGTATAAACATCAGCTTTAAAATGGAATAGCATGTTCTCTCTTCAGGATACATACGGGGAAACAATAAGCCACATCTAACCTCAATTTCTTGGGCCTCTTTAATGTCTGTGTCATAAATGTGAGATGTGGCACTGACTGGAAACCCCAAGCTACCAGGATGCAACACTGCTGGCTGCAGCCCAGATTCCAGGAGTTTAGACCCAGTCACACAACATCAGGAGTGAAGTACCACAGAGAGGTGGCAAGAAAGAAACCCAGACCCCCTCCATCTGCATAGGCAGCCCAGCATGCTGAATAGCCACCTTGACTGCACTGTCACACTGCAGGTGGGGTCCTTTGGAGAGAGTGGCCCTGGGAGCACTCAGAGACACCCAAATGTACCTTCCCCAGCCCTCAGCACACATATCTGGGGGAAAGTATTTCTACTGCAGAGACCTAGGGAAATATGAGACATCCTGAAGTGAATGAAAACATCAATAAAACCATTTCCACTAGGATAACTGGTCTGGAAAACTGGGCAGACCTTGCTGAAGAAAATGGCCAAGAAGAAAAACAACAACTCAGAAAGATGTTTTCCAGTCAGGCTGACCAGGCTGGAAGGATGCTAACCAGCATTTTTGCAGAACTACATTTTTGCTCAGACTTTTCCATCTGAAGAATGACTTCGGAAATGGAGAAGCAGAGCTTGCTGAGATCCATATGTTGCAGTGAGAAGAGCTGTAACTCTGAGCATTTTCCACAAGACTGGGCAGGGCAATCTGTCCTCAAAGGGCATATTTACAGGAAATCATCAAAGATAAATTTGTGGTTTCCATGTTCCTGATTGGAGCAGATGATTGCTATTGCAGGTCTGCAGGCTTCCTGCTGTTTTCAATACTCTGCACTTTAAACTGTCTTACAACTGACTTTGGTCTCTTTTTTTTTATTTATTAAAAAACACTTCCATCCATTTAACTAGGTGATGCTTTCACAGCCCTTTGAACTTGTAAAGCACTGCAAATTTAGAAACTGTTCTTAATAATCACTTGGACAAATGGATCCAGAAAATTGCATATTGATGGAAGGAGTTTATGTTCTTTGCAGTCAAATATTTCCTCACTCGTTTCATGCAAAATTGCTTGGCCAAACAGATTTTCCCAAGGCTCTTTCAATAATGAATGTAACTTTCTTTAGTTTCTGGCTCTTCTCCGAACCTATCAGGAAAGGGTAAGGCATAATGGCACAGGTCTGTTGCCTCCTGTAACCCTCTGGGACTGTTTTCTCTAATGTGATTGTTTGAAAATCAGCAGTTTTCTGCCAGGAAATAAAATAAGCCACTTTTCTTCCAAGTAACAGTTAAAAAAATCTGAATGCCATGAGTCTACTCATGCCACATTAATTTTTAAAAGAATCAATTTTGTAATCTTTCAATTATGGTTTATTATAATGATAATAATCACTGTGAAATCAAGTTTTTTTCCACTGCTAGTGCTGGTGGCTGTCATCAGACCATTTTCAGCAATGCTGAAAACACCTGGACTAATAAACCAGGCATAATTTATTTATGCTTTAGTTTTACTTATTTAGAAATGTATTAAGAATCAATTCCCTTAGCAGTTGGTGATGTTACAAAAACTAAAAGCAAATAAATTATAACTGTAGAGCTGAAAGTCACTGCCAGGCTGGCTATCTTGTACTGTTATAATAGAAAAGTGCTTACAGAAGGTAAAGCACATGCACTCGGCTCATTGCCAGCACATGAATAGAGTCTCAGTGTGAACACTCCTGTGCTGGGAGCCCACAGAAAGGCTGCCCAGCCTCAGATCCCTTTGCTTTTCACTTGGAGATCACATTGTGCTGGGTGGTTGGCACACCAGAGAGCTGACACAAAGCAATTGTGAAAGCTCCTATACTCACATATATAAAAATTGCCTTATAACAGCTTCAAACCTTAATCAATGTTCACATATACAGTTACATACCTGTGTGACAGGGAACACGCACTCTTCATACAGCAGGTCAGGCCAGGGCTTAGCATTATCAGCAGGAGCACAATGGGTTTATATTATGTTCACATTTTACAATAAAAAGTGTACAGAAAAATCACTTGGTTTCTGATCAAAATCTGAGCTCCCTGCTGTTTTAATTCCTGTAACCAACAATCATCAATAAATAATCATGCACAGCTTCTACGCCCCACTGTGATATTTTGTTTTTGTTTTGAGAACTGGTTGTACTGAGTTGAGATCTGCAGCTCTGTACCTGCAGACTTTCAGGTGTTCTGCACCAGGATTCAAGTGAATAAAGAATCACAAGGACAAGGGCAAGGGCAAGGGCACAAAGGGAAAAGCTGCTCTTCATCAGATACCTTGCAGGTCTGTGAGCTGTTTTAAAACAGATTGTGTCAAAAACAGGAGGTGTGTTCGAAGCAATATGTTTCACAATAAAAGGACAAAAGGCTGAAAGAAGAAAGCTATATAGATGACACAGTTACAAACAATGAGGCAGGAAATAAAAGTGGAAAAAATGTCCAAACTATCTGTAAAAAATGTCAGAGAAGGAAAAAATATTTCGAGAAAAGCAAGGACCATGTAATATAGAAACAAGCACCCCATTGGGAAGAGTGTGGCCGGCAGGTTGAGGGAAGTGATCTTCCCCCTCTTCTTAGCCCCATTGTGGTCACATCTGGATACTGTGTCCAGTTCTGGGCTCCTCAATATAAGAAAGACAAGGAGCTACTGGAGAAGGTCCAGCAGAGGCCACAAAGATGATGAGGAGTCTGGAGCATCTCTCTTGAGAGGAGAGACTGTGGGAGCTGGGCCCATTTAGCCTGTACAACCCTTCCAACGCTAACAATCCTGATTCTGTGATCAGAAAGTGTAGGAGAAGCATGGAAAATAAAGAGTTTGTGACCAAACATAGTGACATTACAGCTTGTGATTTCAGTTAGTAATCCAAATGGAAGCTCTAAGAGAAGGCTTGGAAGTTGAAATGCTTCAGGAATTACTTGGGACCAGGCCTCCAGACTCACAATGTGTGCCTTAGTATGTACTGAGCTGCCAAACAGAGCCTCAGACAGTAACTGGGCTCTGAACATCCTAAAACCATGTACACTGTGGATTAGATTCTATAACTCCCACCTCCATGATATTGGTATTTAAAGGTAACATTCAAATAAATCATTATGTTTAAAAAATACGCAAAATATAGAAAAGTGGAAGACAATCCTGTTGCATCTTTAAAAATCAGTGTAGTATGATCTGTATATGAAATCACCAAAATTTCTTAATTAGTCTACTTGCCATTAAGATCATTTGGGAGATCTATCTATGTATTCCAGAACTAAACACTCTTCACATACAAAATGAGAGATTTCTCTATCCATGCCAAAGCCCTGTTTTGCTATTTGTTCTTGCATCTTCCTCCCTGGATACAATAGAAAAGGAACTTGCTTACCTGCCTGACAATGCCTTGTAGACAATACTGAATCAAAATTGACACAGATGGTAGGCAATATACCCGTTTGATATTTCTCATTCATCCAAAGAGAAATGGTGTTCTACTGATTGACTCAGTGTTAAGCTGCCTTCATTTTCCTAACACTTCAAACCTGAAGAAACTAAATTTATTTTTACATTTATGTTCAGCGCAGCCATGCTGCAAATTTGACTCCCTCTGACAACTTAGTCTCAAAAATGTTCTTTGTGAAGAATATGTGTACCATTTGATAAAAAGAACATGCAACCATTGGTCTTAAAACAGTTGTAATTTGAAGCACTAAGAGAGTGGACATAGACTTTACTGAGGCATACCAATCTACAATTCTGTGCAAAGTGTTCTCTTAATGGGAAGAGCAAAAGTATTGTAAAATGTAATTAGATATAATCTTTCCTGTTTTCATTAGCTATTAACTTTATGCAAAGATAAACTAAAGCATAATGAGTCCTTTCATTATCACGTAATTGTTATTTTAATGGTTGCATTGCAAGCAATAGAATACTATACATCCACCTCTAATATTAGTGGGCAATTATTTTGAAACTTCATATTATAATCTACCCACAAAGACCAATGTATTAATGGCAAGGTTTTAGTGTAATGATGACTGTGGTTTTGAAATCAGTATGATAGCCTCAAGGAAAAATGTATAGTTATAATGAAAATGTTGCTATTACATGCCAGTCTCAGGCCTGGAATGCAAACTGAAGAAGTTTAAGAAAAACACGTGGAGCTTCTCTTTCTTGTGCTACCCTGAAACTGATCAAATTTCTATGATACCAGGGGTTATTATTTTAAAAAATTAAGGAAAACCACCAAGTGATCCAAAATCAGGAGCTTGGAGGGGAAATTGGAATAAGCCTTCCCTCAATGCATCATTTCCAAGCACCATCCTAAACCATATCCAGAAATAGTGCCTGAAATCGTACATTTCCCACTGATAAATACCAAATTGGCTTTAGCTACTCCTCCATTCACTGCCTTCCTTCTAACCAAGCAAAGCAGTGTAGCTTGGCAGGAAGTGATTAGACAGATCTAAGCAGTACATAAAGTTTGAGGACATCCTGGGGATGTCCTCTATAAAGTTAAATGAAATTTCATATCCAAGAGGCACTCCATGAACAAGACTCAAATCTCTCTAGGACTGTGAAGGCTCTTGGATGTCACTGCAGCCGAGGGTCCCTGGCACATTCTGTACAGTGAAGCTGAAATCCAACTCTCCCTAACACTCTGCATTCTTGGAAGGGGAGGTAAAGGCAATCTAAGAGCATGAAATTAGCCCCAAGGAGTTAAGGACCATTGCCTGCTTCTGCTCCAAACATGAAACATATCTCAACAGTGTCATCACTTATATAAAATCAGAGCAGCACAAACAGAGTGAGCAAAAATCCACAACCACCAAGCTTTGGCAAAGACACAATTCTCCCTTGATGAAAGAAAAAGCGACACGTGACCAACACTAGTCACATTTCCTAAAGGACTAGATATGTGTCTAAAGAATGCTGAAATGTATGGACAGAGAATATTGATAATACATGAAGTAATACTTGAAAAAAATTAACTAAAAATCTTTTTTTAGAGTAATACTGCTTTGCACATACTCTTCAGATTATTTTTCCTAATATTTTGATTGACTGTAAAATGTCAAGAGACTACTGCTAATTTCATACAGAAGGAAATGCTGTAACATTACCATGTTTGGCTGAAAACAGGTTATAGAGCAGCAGAAATTTGTTCCATACTGCACTTCCAGACCATTCCAACCCAAATTAGGGCTATGAGATTGAAATGCCTTCATGGTAAGCATACAATGTTCAAAATGCCCTATGAGCCTGAATTTCTGCACAGCAATAGCTTCTGCTTTCCCCTAGTGTCCTCTTCAGTCAGAGAAGTCAAGTTGTAAAAAGAGGACAAATATCCTTTGCTCACAAAGACATTTTGAGACTTAAGTGATACCTGCAACATTTTTCAGAAATGCTCTCATTGAAAATGTTTAGGACACTTTTTGAAGACAAGAGTACTAGAAAATCTAATGAAATTATTCAAGGAAAATTCTGAAACATATGGAGAGCAAACTGAACACAGAGCACATATTTCTGACATTTATCTCTGTTTTTATTGTTAAGATAAACGTATGCTGTTTGTTTTTTAGAATTTCATCTGCTAACTCTTTCCTTTCTCTTTTTCTACACTAGTGACATCATCTGCAACTATTTTAAAGCTTTGCAGAAAATCTGTGTTTTGAAAGTTTTAATGAATCATGTAGAGAATGTTATTAGACAGGGAGTTTACGCCTCCTTTCTGTAACCTGTAGGACTGGAGCAGAGAGGATATGCATGCTGAGATGACTTGATTTTAAAAACAACAACAACAACAACAAAAAGTCTCCAAATATAAGGACAGGATACCAACAAGAAACTTGTAAAGAACAAATATGAGCAGTCAAAACCCTTTTCTTCTACTGCAATTGCATGTTTACTGAATTCTAATGCACCAGAGAGGGTGCTCAGGTTCTGAGATGAGTGGTGTCTCTGGTAAGTGGATCCAACTGTACTGAATGCTCCCACAATCAGGAATTCTTACGAAGTCTTGAAAATAGAATGGCTGAATCTTTGAACATCTGTATAAAAAAATTATTTCCCTTCACGCACAAAGAAAGCTGCATGCTGGTCAATACCTGAGATTTCACACAAACTGTTTAAAGACATAAGATTGAAGATTCATAATAAATCCCCACTGTTACAGTTATGTTTTTCCAGACTGTTGGAAGTTCCAAAACCTGCTGGAGATGTGATTCTCTGAGAAAAATTGTACATGCTTCTCTTGTGCATGTTACTCTTAAAATGCAGAGTTGCCTCATGGTTAAAAGCTCAGAGAAGTTGAGTATCACAGGAACTGTGTAGGAGCGATTGTTTTCTAAACACAGCTTGTAGCATATCCCAATAGCACATCAGGTTCCCTGAGAAGCATTGCTATGAATCCTGAGTCACCTTCAAAGGCATGTGCTATAGATCCATACATTTGAACAGTTCCACTGTTCTGAAATTGCAGCCTAAATTCATTATGTGGGATAACAGACACAGAAATAAAAAAAGGTAAAACATCTTTGTTTTCATCTGGGTAAAAATACATATTGAAGATGTGCACAGGCAAGCACCTAGTTAACAATGAGTTCTAAATTAACATAATGAGTCACAAAAATTCCTATTTCCTCTTAGTTTTTCTCCTACCTATGTCTGTGAGGTCTCACACAGGCTTGATTTCTTACTAATTAAATTTTCCATGCAGAATTTGTTTACTAATCTTTCTACACATTAAGATAAAATACTTGACCATAAGTTCAGGCTAAATGTTTTTTACTTTCAAACAGATACTCTTTTGCTGTGTTGTTTACTTGTACAAAGTTTTGAGATGACAATCTTTTCTAAATATCATTCAGGGAGATATGTATGAGAGTTCTCATACACCTTTTCTTATAAAAATAGTTTCTAAAAAATTTGACTAGCTAGTGGGTGGACAGATGTACAGAAACTCTTCTTTATCCAAAGCAAGAAATTATTGTAAAGTCATTCTCTATCTCCTAAAATTGCTATCCTCACTTGAGCAGCAGCTCTGTAGCACAAACCTCCCAGTGCATCTCATGCAGTTTGGTTGCAGTAATTTTTTTTTTTTTT
>VXBI01013437.1:133924-147809 GCA_013397375.1 Toxostoma redivivum | reverse complement strand
ATTTTTTTTTTTTTTACTTAGCACTGTAAATTCAGCTCAGAGCTCTTTAGGGAACTTCCATTACAAACCCCAGATTACCAGTAACCAACAGATATCTCACTTAAGCAATAGAAACATTACATTTATCTTCTAATCTGTTTAATGTCTCTTAGAAAAGAATTGCTGTGTGACAACTGGTAATAAGTACAGACTTCAATGGTAATCTGTGTTTTTCAAGACAATTATTTCACCTGGCAGCAAGGCTGAATTTTAAAAACCGATTATATATTTTTTTTAATTTTTAAATTTTTAAAAAATTATTTCTATTCTTTCAAGATTTTAACCTCCTTTAGGAACATCAAAGTCTATTTTACACACTGATCTGAAAAGTGAAAAACATTGAACTATGGAAGATGAACACCAAAGGCTTCATTCAAAATCTATGCTTTTGCTAATTTTTGTCTCCAATACTTTTTTCCTTTGCAACCATAAAACATCCTCACCATCAGCAAAACTGGAAGCCCTGCAATCCAGGATGCTACCAGGATTGCCAGCATGAGGCACTGAGTTACATCATCCTTTCCAAAGGTGAATGATCATGGGATGTGAGAATCACAGAATCACAGGATATGCTGAGTTGGAAGGGACCCTCAAGGATCAATTCCAGAATCCCATCCATATGCACAGTTCCTTCTGAGAGGTATCAGCAATTCTCTCATAACAATAAAAGCTGCAGAGTATTTAAAGCACAGGATGGAAACGGTGTGCATGTAATTAGGGCTATACTAAACGCTGTATAAAGATTTAACATACAGCTCATCAAGAGCAGAAAACAGATCCAGTGGCACTCAAAGAAGATGTGATAAATTAGAAGAAATAGATGGATAAATTCGAAGAACATGTGAAAATGCACAATAATAGAGTAGATCCTGATTATATATTCCTTGTCTTTAATCATTAATTAAAAAGAAACAACTCCATGTCTATAGTCAGCAACCACTGCAGAATCAATAGGTCTCTAAGCTCACACCAATCTATATGCAGCCACATCTTTATCACAAAATAATAGCTAATATTGATATTTTTTAATAAAGTTTCACTTTACTGTGTAATTAGTGTAATGTAGTAGGAGCTGTGTTTCCTAGCAGAAGTGCTGGTGNATTTTTTTTTTTTTTACTTAGCACTGTAAATTCAGCTCAGAGCTCTTTAGGGAACTTCCATTACAAACCCCAGATTACCAGTAACCAACAGATATCTCACTTAAGCAATAGAAACATTACATTTATCTTCTAATCTGTTTAATGTCTCTTAGAAAAGAATTGCTGTGTGACAACTGGTAATAAGTACAGACTTCAATGGTAATCTGTGTTTTTCAAGACAATTATTTCACCTGGCAGCAAGGCTGAATTTTAAAAACCGATTATATATTTTTTTTAATTTTTAAATTTTTAAAAAATTATTTCTATTCTTTCAAGATTTTAACCTCCTTTAGGAACATCAAAGTCTATTTTACACACTGATCTGAAAAGTGAAAAACATTGAACTATGGAAGATGAACACCAAAGGCTTCATTCAAAATCTATGCTTTTGCTAATTTTTGTCTCCAATACTTTTTTCCTTTGCAACCATAAAACATCCTCACCATCAGCAAAACTGGAAGCCCTGCAATCCAGGATGCTACCAGGATTGCCAGCATGAGGCACTGAGTTACATCATCCTTTCCAAAGGTGAATGATCATGGGATGTGAGAATCACAGAATCACAGGATATGCTGAGTTGGAAGGGACCCTCAAGGATCAATTCCAGAATCCCATCCATATGCACAGTTCCTTCTGAGAGGTATCAGCAATTCTCTCATAACAATAAAAGCTGCAGAGTATTTAAAGCACAGGATGGAAACGGTGTGCATGTAATTAGGGCTATACTAAACGCTGTATAAAGATTTAACATACAGCTCATCAAGAGCAGAAAACAGATCCAGTGGCACTCAAAGAAGATGTGATAAATTAGAAGAAATAGATGGATAAATTCGAAGAACATGTGAAAATGCACAATAATAGAGTAGATCCTGATTATATATTCCTTGTCTTTAATCATTAATTAAAAAGAAACAACTCCATGTCTATAGGCAGCAACCACTGCAGAATCAATAGGTCTCTAAGCTCACACCAATCTATATGCAGCCACATCTTTATCACAAAATAATAGCTAATATTGATATTTTTTAATAAAGTTTCACTTTACTGTGTAATTAGTGTAATGTAGTAGGAGCTGTGTTTCCTAGCAGAAGTGCTGGTGCTTTCAGCAGCATTTACTGGCATGTTAATAAAGAATGGACTTCTTCTATTGAGTTCCATCTGCCTAATAGAGAAAAGTGTTCATCTTAATTAGGAAAATCTTCATAAAGAATATAAATGCAGTTACTAGTGGGCTGCAGGGAATAAATGTAGAACACTCAGGAACAACTGGTGTTTTACCAGGAAATGGAAGAGTGGATATAAACCCCCAAACAGTTGTTAACCATCTGGTGATTGACCACAGACAGCAATAGATGCTGAGGTTTTAAGTGTTTTATAATGAAAAATCTATTTCTTTCATTAAGGTTTCATGCTTTAGACCCTTGTTTTTTCAGGTAATAAAGCAGTCTTGACTGAAAATGAAACTATTTAAACACTTTATGAATTAAGATGGACAAATCTATTAGCATTTTTTGAAGAAATTATTTTATAAAAAGAAAGAATGGAAATACCAAGCAATAGTTCAAGAAAGATCCACTGTCAAATACTTTAACAATGGTTACTACATCAAACATGTATTTTTGGGGTTGCTGAGATGCTCATGGGCAGTTAAGAACTTTTTGCTGACTTTACTGGTGCAGCAGTAGCAATTATATCATCATGATAAAGACTATAGCAAAATATGAACTACAATTAATCTTTGTCCTTAAAAATGTTCCAACAGGCATTATAGATTTCCTCTGTCAATCTGAATTAGTTTTTCATCCTTTTCTTCCTAAAGCTCTATAATTTAAAGACACTGATATTCCCTAACTCTGCTCATTTTCTATTCAAAATTAAATGAACTTTTACTCAACTACTAGAAATTATACTTTTTTTTTAGAAAAATCACATCAATACAAAGTACTGAAGGGGCGTACTTCCCAAGTGCCAAAATTTAACTCTGAGCCAAACTCAGTGTCAATGCTCACAGCTTCCCAATGAAAAAATGCTTTCTGCAAATTTTAAGCAACAGTAACTAATCTTTTATATTTTCTCTGAATAACTTTGATAGAGAAACCAATACATATATGGAAGCAAGTTCAAAAATGAAAATATCATTACTACAGTATTTCATTCAAGCCAACAACCAGAAACACAGCATAAAATTGATATTCTGGACACTGACAGCTTGACTACCTCAATTCACAGAGAATATCACCAAACAATACAACTTGCAGCTACTTGAACCTCAGAGAATGTAATTTCATGTACTCATTTCAATGACATTTTTACTAGACTATAGCTTCATGTAGATTAGTCAGACACATGAAAAACCACATATTAGCTGAGGTGAAGCTGTGATGACTGCAGTTGTCTTAACAGTGTCAATCCAAACTTTAGATGAATGTAATTTGCTAACTCTAAATGACAGAGATATAATATAGATCTCATATATCACCAAAGTAATAAATAATTAGTGAGCAGAACTGAGTAAAATAGCAACTTGAACACAACCCCATATTTTGAATCTTGATGCAGAAGTCAGCGATCAGAATGATTCATCTTTCTGCCTTGAATGATAAAATAGCTTTCTCACAACCTAACATATAGCACCATCTGGCATGAACTGAGAAAACTAAGAACTTCTGGAAGAGAAGCACAAAAGCTATTTTGTTTCTTCAGAATTGCCCAAGATATTGACAGCAGTCTTTCAGAAAGAGTAATTTGACTGCAAATGTGGCACAGTTAACCTGCCACCTGAAGATGTGCTTGTGTGTAGCTAATAATCTTTAAAAAATGTTGTTGAATTGAACTGATTGGATATTGGGAAAGGCATTGTCAGAGTTAAGATAGTGTACATGGAAAGTCCTCTGTCTACCAAACTGGCTGAGTTTCAGAAAATCATCTCATATCTCTTACTGGGAATTCAGGGTACATTTCCTCAGCAGCTGGGTTTCAGAAAATTATTTCACATCTCTTACTGGGAATTCAGGATACATTTCTTCAGCAGAGCTCAGCAATAGTTTTTTCTTTTCAGCAGTAACTCACTAAAAGAGTGACTACAAACACCCAGTTAAGCTGTTCTTCAGGCAGTACCAGCACATCAGCACTGGCTGTTTGCTGGGGCTGAATGCCTCACACATTGTGCAGTGGGACAGGAGGTCTGAGCCCACTGCCAGCCCCGAGGGGAGATGTGCAGCTGGACCCCCAGGCACTGCTCAGGGGTTAGCCTGAGATGCTTGTAGTATAAACACAAATGGAGCCTGCAGTCCAGAAAACATTACACTGCTCCGCTGATATCAGCACAGATTTATTTTAGCATTGCTTGTTGAAAGTGACTTTTAATGCAGACTGTTTTCTAAATCCTTAAAAGACACTCCTTTCTTTCTCATCACCTTCACCTAAGGCAAGAACATCCAGTAGCACTGATCTATTTGCTGCTAGTTTTCATTAATTTTACCCTCCCTAAGGGTGGTGCAGCTTTGGTGCCAGCTAATTAAAACCTATTTAGGGATGCTCAGTGCACTTTATCAGACCAGAATTAGCTTTGCTGCTTTAATGAAGATTACAGTTTTCTCTGTTATTACCAATTAAATGTTATTATATCATATTGCATTATATTTGTATTGCATGGCAAAGATATAGATGGCTTTAGAGCCACTTATCTGGATTGAGGTACATACAAAGATGCCACATTTAGTAATTATCTAATATTTCTTTAAATCCTTTCACTTGAGTCAATATATATAATACACCAACACATTAGTGAAGTACTGGAAGAAGCTGCCAGCTTTATGCTCCCTCTAGGGAAGTACCAAGTAAAACACATTAATGAAAAATTGTGAATGTCTTGTAATGAATATTATTTATGTACAACAATTATTCAAAGTGGATGAGCATTCACCACCTTGAACTCAACTGCTTCACTAACAAAGACTCTCAGAAAGAACATATGTTCCCCAGATTCTTAACACTCATGCATGGTTAATTACTCAGTGCAGATAGCCCATATTAGAGGGTATTTTGTAGTGCTGTAGAATTAAAAAATGCATTACAAAAAAACCACTGTCTGTTGGAATTTACTTAGAGGCAATTCTTGTTTCTTCCACACATCAGTAATAAATCATTTGTCAATACCAAAGCTGTGGGTTTTGAACCTGCACCCAGTGAAGTCAGGGATAAAGCTCCCATGTCAGCACTACATGACCAGAGCTTTTCTGAAGTAGAGAAGTGACTGCAGCACATACCTGTTAGCTGCTTCTCACAACATCCTTTAAAAACTTGAGCATCACAAGGATGAACTGCTGAAAAATCCCACTAATTACCTAAAAAGATTGTACATCAAAGAGCAGAAACAGAAAACTCATTAAAGGCTTGACAGACTAGAAATCTGTTGCAATTTTACTATGCATTTGCAGCATACACTGTACAGAAAGACAGTATTTTAGGATTAAACTAAAATAGATGTAGTTTCAATCCACTCAGTACAATTTAAAATATGAGTTGAAATTGGTTTCCTTCCAGAATTTTTTGCTGGAAACATGTCAAACCAGACCTCTGTTCAATCTAATATTCCAAGCAAGGGTTGATGTTTCTCTGAGGAACTGAAGGAATATTTGGCTGAGGAACATGAGTCTGTCTCAGCATTGTAATAGCTGGCACAATGTGTGAAAGTATTTTCATCACCCACAAGTCTCCTGTGCTCTCCATTTACTGCTTCCACAAATGCCAGATACCTCTAACAGTCTCAGGACCCTCCCTAGAAAAAGAAGACAGGTCCTGGAAATTGAAGATGTTACAGAAAATGAAACAGTTTCCAAACTTAAGTCCCTGATTAGTAGGGACCTGCAAGATGTTTTCCTGAGATACAGAGTGTGCTGGCTGGTGATGCATCAATCATTTCCCTTGTTTCTGGCTGACAATAGCACTAAATGATTAAAAACATCACTAAGTATTTGACGTGGAAAATTAGGACTAAAAATGAAAGTTGCAGTAGATACAAGGCTGTTACCTGGTGGCCACTGTGAGAAGTGGCGGGTTTTTCCCTTGGTGTCCAAGGGACGCACATGCACAAAAAACGTGACTGGGTCATGAGACAGGCTCGTAAAAATGTATTGCTGCTGAAATGTGAAACTTAAGGAGAAAGATCATGGGCCACTTCGACATTAGGCTGCTTAAGAACTTTGTTATAAGCACTGAGAGAAGCTCAATCTGCTTTTGACATGAAAAGCATTTGTATTGTGTTAATTGCGTAACTATAAAAACTTCAGATGTGCTAATTTGTTGAAGAGGAATAGAGTAGGCTGGAGAAAGGGATACTTTGACATTGAATGATGAGATTTATTTTTTTCCATAGGAAAAAGAGGAGATTTTTTCAAGGTCTTATCTTACAATAGGGATTTTGATGAAGTATTGTAAAGTCGCTGTGACCTGACTGACTCATATATATAAACAAATTTAGGTACAGCAATGCAATAATGTACCCGTGATCGTATTTAGCTTGATTAATATGTAAACAGGATGACTTGGATTATTAAAGGTCATTTTTGAAGAATGGATCTTCTGTATTTATTAGCTCCTGTTCATCAGTTTGTTCAGTTAAACTAAAGAAGCCATGATAACCTTGACACCTTTATGATATATATGAGCTCCCGCCAACTCCAGAACCACAGCAGCAACATGTGCACTTGGTGAACAGGGGCAGGCTCCTCCTTATGTTCCAATATAGTTTGAAAAATAGGAAAAATCAACTGCCACCAAGTTCTGACAGTTTACTATCATAGTGAAACAAGTATGTTTGAGATAACAAGCTTTCCTACCTCAAAAGCTAAGTCAAAATTTCAGACTACGTTAAGTTGTTTGTGAGTATCTGTATCTTTAATTTGACCAGATTAGCAACAGTCCTTCCCAATCTCAAATTCATGATGTGCAAATTTAAAAATTAATATTAAGGCACAGTAGTGATCTGGAAACTCCTTCCTAGTTAGCTCAAGTGAGTAAGTGTGACAGGTGCTCTTCCATGCCAAAACCCTGATGACCTGAATTTCTGCAGCTTTGTTACAAATTCCCAAAATTTCTGGTCTTAATTCCACAAATGCAGTTTCTGCTTTGAACATGCTAGTCCAAACAGTGACCCTCACACTTTCACCTCTTACAGCCTCCATTGAGTAGCATGAATACCCATTATGAAGCATGGAAAATAGAATTTTAGCATAATACTGGTAAAAACCTAAATCTATTCCAGTATCTCTGAGAACCTGTTTTTACCAAGAAACAGAAATAATGCATAACCCTGAGGTCTGTGTTTGAAGAAAAGCTACAGTGAATCTTAACAGAGAAGAAAAGGCAATATCCAGAATTATCCTGAGGTTGTGCATTTGGAAATGTTGTTTGTGTAGGATTATCCTCTTCAAATAAAATGTCAATTTAATCAATAGTAAATTGAGCTGAAAACAACACACAGCTTTGAAAACATTTCAGGAAGACATCCAATATTTTTGGGATTCAAGCCAACAGAAATGGAATGAACAGAAGGTAGCGTAGGTGGGGTAAATGGGGCCTGGCTGCTGCCTCATCAAGTGCTTATAGCAGTCAAACCCATATAACAATCCATTAAAAACATATCTGAGGTCTCTTTTAGTAGCTGACATCCCACATGGACTTTCTCACGTATCTTTTGTCAAACATGATAATTGTTCTCCATGTGTAAGACTTACCGGTCCTTCCCTGTCTCCTTCTTAAACATCTCATCGCAGTAACTCATGCGCTTCTCTGTTGTCACGTAGATTTTGGCACTTGGGTAGCTGTCAACAGTTTTCTTCAGCATGTTGTACACAATGCCATTTCCATCCCTCCTCATGTTTCGAAAAGGACCCCAGACCACATAAACGGTGTTGTTGGTTTCTTTGAAAAAGTACTCGGGATTCTTGAGCAGGAGAGGCACACTTGTGTGAGAGACCACTCTTACAGTTGTCCTCTTCCCAACATCTTCCTCATAGCCCTTTGTGGGAGCATTGTTCATCCTCCATATGCAGGAGGACTTGTCTATCTCAGTGCCCACCCTCTGGCCAGCCATCTGTCCCGAGTTTGAAACAATGGCACAGAGGTCACAGTCAAGCTGCAGAGGCTGGAAGATAGGAAACAATAGTATATGTTGCAAGTTTTTCTCTGTAAAACATGAAGACTGAAAATTCAGTTAAAAGAAAAACAGGTACAGTACAACAAATTGATAGCAATGCTTCTCTTTAAAAAAACAAAACCACAATCCTCATGTGGAGAACTACTCAAAAACTCTACCACTACAAAGCTCTGAATGAAAACCTTTTCAGTGAAATAGGCCTTTGTTCCCACCTTGCAAAGTCAAGTATACAAATTACTATTCTTTTTTATTTTCTCTAAATGTTACTCTTTTCACTAAAAAACAAGGAAATAAAGAAGCAGCAGAAAGCATTGTTTAGATCAACGGCTTCTCTTTTAACAAGGTTTTGTGAGCAATAGGAAAAAACCTGTTGAAAAAGTAATGCTGAAGTTTAACTGTGTTTGTGTCTGAATGAATAGTTCCCAAATTTCTGACAGAAGTTGAATGAGAAATGTAACTCTGAAAAGCAATCTAATAGTATGAAAATCCTGCAGTTGGACAGGAGATGTGAACAGAGGAATATATTGTTGTCTCCAGAGAGCAGTTATGATCCGTGGAAAAAGAGAGGCAGATGGACTGGTGACACCTGAACTAGGAACTTAATCCTGAGAAAACTACAGTCAAAGACAGTATTTCCTGACCATGTTCTAGGGTGCTATTACTCCAGTATGAATTGAAAATAGAAAAAAATCATCTAACAGAGATATAAGGACCTGATGTTCCATTTGTCAGAGAATAAAGAGTAAATGTCTTTTCATTTTTTTGTACCTGCAGACTAAAAGGAAATGCCCTCTGTTTAAATTGTATTGTATAAAGAGTTCAGTTAGAAATCAAAATCAAATGAAAACTAGATCCATCAAAAAAACCCTACAAAAGATCATCCAGGTCAGAGATAACCTACAATTTTTTGTATGGTCACAGACTTGATCCTCTGTCATGCTCACAACTGGGAGCCAGTGACATCAGTTCAGTATGTTTTAGGAAGAACTCCCTTCACGTTCTTTGGACATTTACTCTGACAGGATGCTAGGTGCTTTTCTGATCAGACTCGTGGTTATTTCTCTCAAAAATCACACCTCATTTAGTTGATGTGGGTGAATAGCCTGCTTACATTTGACCACTATAACCCTAGGATGCTATTGCTGACAAACAACCTAATAATGCAAAGACAAGAGACAAAAATCTGAAGAGAGCCAAACTATAAGTGTTAAAATATCTCATCTTTGGGTGACAAATATTGTACTGAATTAAGGTGCATCCTGCAAGACTTGTGCAGTAAACCTCACAATTTCAAAGCTTTGATTTCTCTATTGTGATTGATTTGATTTTGTTATGAGGCTGGTTCAGGAAAACATTATTTTCTCATTTCATCAGAAGCTAAAGATTCCTGATTGAATACAAAAGCATTGTCAATGTTTCCTTTACAGAACACCATGCATTTTTTATAGCTGTTATAGTTTTAGAGAGCTGTCCTGCATGGCTCTCTGACAGCAGGGATGAACTCCCAGGAGATGCAGCTGAACATAGCAGTCTTTCTGTTTACTGCTTACTTACAGAATTTCTCTCTAAGATACATTATGAGGACATGGCTGGGTGACCTAAACAAATCCACACGCATAACTCATATCCTAGCATGAAGTGAATTGTTACAGTCCCAGTAGATTAATTTATAGCTTTCAGGGTGAACTTTCAAACTAACAAATGCTGAATATGAAACTGCTAGATAGGAAAAGCCAATTTGGTCAAGAATCGGGTTCCATTTAAATATGTCTCATACTCAGAGTTGCTTTTTCCACTAAATTCTTCCTTCTCCATTAAAATGGAGCTGCTCTTTTAAATTTGGAATTGTTTGATTTTCTCACCTTAGTTAGAAATGCATTGCACATTTTCTATTCACTGAGTGCAACTGTTCTGCTTGAATAAGCTGAGTACACACTCCTGCAACTGTGTCCCCTGGTTTTCTAGCTCTTTTGTTGTGATTCATTTATCTTGTTCCAATTTATAAAGTGCTTTCATAATACTGAATGCTTACACTAGGTCAACATATAATCTGCTCTTCTTGAACGGAGTCAGAGGGTAACCCCTTCCCAGCTCTATCTCACAATAAATATTTTTTACAATGTAGAGAGATTTTTCATGTCCCAATATGCATATTTCCCAACAGACATCCCAGAGTTAGGAGGCTGACAGACACCCATGATATATATTCTACTGACTCCAGAATCATCCACTGCCTTCATTATTTTTTTGCATCATATCTCCCTCAACATATAAGAAAACACACATCAGTATTCACTCATTGAATCCCATATGGAGACAGGCCACCAGTCTGTGGTGTTGGTTTGTAAGTGTCACAGATGAGAAGGGTGATTTCAGTAACACACATGAATCCACAGACAATGCAAAGAGGTCTGCAGGCAGTCCAGGCTGCCCTCTCATCTGCAGAGATGGTCCAACAGCAGTGGGATTGAAACAGATTGGCAGGACCACACAGAGATTGTGCTGTTACTGCTTATCCTCTGTGGACCCAGAACATCAGGCCAAGGTTCACCTCTCACAAGCTCTTCATTCCCTTGCATCACAGATATATGAGTTAAAGACAAAAACATTAGGAACCATTCACCTTGTCTTCTCTTTTCATGTACTTAGACATTTATTTCACCTCTAAACACCAAGCAGGCTGAGCTATTATTGCTGCTAGAAAATGGCTCGTTTTGTTGCTGAACAGAAGGATGTAGAAGTCCTCAGCAGAGCAGCTGGGTATGGTTCTGACAAATAGTCCCATCTTTTTCCTGAATGATACATTGTAACTGTTGAGGAACACTTATATTTTAATCAGTAAAGAAAATGAAATGTCTGACCTTTCCATTTCCTGTGCAAGCTTACAGACAATAGAAAAGATAATTAAAACTGTGAATGAGAACTTGCAAAACAGTGCCATTTCTCTAGTAAAGAGAAATAGCTGTGTAATAAAGGTCACTTATCTAACAGTTCTTTGCATTTAGCACTGAAGTGGCTTCACAGAATCAAAGGTCAAATCATTAAATAACAAAATCAGCCAGAATTAGAAAAGGTCACAAGCAAATCCAACTAAAGTAGGTCACAAAACATGATTCTCTTCCACACAGGATTTCATTATTTGGAAAACTCCTTACTTTCCAAATTTGAACATTCCCCCACCATTTCCAATGTCTCCATCAGGAGACTGAAATTCCAGCTACAGAACCATTTGTATGGGTGGGTTTCCCAATGGCAGAGATGTTGGATCACCAAGTTTCCCGAGCCACAGCCCTGTACATCTGCTGAGGTCCATGTGGGGATGACCTCAGGCCAGGTCTCTGAACCACAAAATAATGTCTGGACAGACCAGCCACATGCCAAGCTCTGGTCTCAGCAGAGACTGCCAAACTCACTCCTCAGCTGGACCAAATCCAGCTCAGGACCTCTGCAGAAGGAATTTCCACTAATGGGAAGCTGAATTTCTCTTGTGGCTTCCTAGCACTATAGACGGATGGTGTGCTCTCCACCAACTCGGTTCCACTCTGAATCCCACAACTAATCATGCAGATAGTTAGGAAACTCAGACTAAACTTTCTCAATTGTTACTTTAACAATATGATTGCAATTTTGTAAATTGGACGCAATGCCCATTCACTACATAATGAGGCAATTATTAGCAGCTTGCCACATATTAATTTGCTCCTTTAATGTTGAAACAAATGAGATCTTTTCTTATTATCATCCTATTTGAGTGAATTCTAACAAAGCCGATTGAACAAAGCTCCAGAGAGACTTTCTTTATTTCAATGCCATTTATTCTTCTACTCTTCTTCGATGTCTTTAGAGTTTTAGAGGATACAACATTTATAATGATGCCAATAGGGAATAGATTTTGCCTTTATTCTTCTTGATGTTCTTTTGAGGTCTTTGAAATGAAAGGTACAAGAGAGGCATTAACCGTCTGGCATTGTTTTTATTGCTTTTCTCTACTTTACAAGCAAAAAATGTATTTTAATTTTTCCTGTGTTTCAGTGATTAAACAGGCTAGTTTTATCTACACTTACTCAATTTCTTCAGACCTCTGACTGGGAGGAAAGACTTGCCAAGCTTCTCTAAGAAAAAATTCAGCACATTAAAAGAAAAGAAAGATAGTATTTGTTTGTTCACCCAGGAAGAACTACCAAATTAGTACAGCACTGTATAAAACTTACAATATATTGCTAATATCACGCAAAAAAAAAAAAAAAAAAAAGATAAAAATTATAAAAAAGACAGGTCTGATTAGCCTGAGCTTATGTTTGTTCCCTCTTCCCTCTATGGCAGTATTGCGGTTTTTTTACTTTCAGCAGTTGATTTTGGTCTTAGCTCTCAGAATCACATCCCAGCAACCATCTCTGTCTTCATAAAATTTAATGTTAAGATTTCATAAAGATTTTAACATTTTGACATTATTTTGAAATAAGCCCACGTCAACATGCATCACATTTCCAAACAAATAGAATGTAATCTGCTTCTTCATAACACTGTTCCTGAGACTCAAGTGCCTGGGATATTTTATTTAGATGAATGTCACTGATATAAACATGAGTTCTAGCAGAAAGTTTTATTTAAATTGAATGAATTGGAAGGGAATGCATAGGAGGCACATAATGGGGCTAATCTTACAGCAGGAGACTGAATAAGTAACCATATTTGAAAGCTTTTCTATATACACTGACCCAGTTGTTACAGAACTGTTTGATTTGCAGCTCTTGTTACAGCTCCTTAAAGGGGCTGTACAAGCTCTTTGCTTGAACAAGTATCTTGTGTATTCCTCCTGTCAGTGGTAATGAGACAGAAAAGCAAAGGAAGCTCGGACTTTGGGCAGAGGTTGAAACTTGTGTGCCAAAGTCACCCATCCCATCTAAACTTTCAACCAGCAAGTGTATCTTTGAAACATTTTAGTTTTCTTTCTCATGGAAATGAAAAAAAAAAAAAAAAAACAAGCCAGAAATGCAAACCTTCCAAACACAAACCACAGTGCAAAGTGATGCAGTGTCATCTTTCTCACTTTTAAGACAGCTCCAGACAACTCTATGCCAGCTCCTACCTCTTTCAAGACACAGCAGAGCAAATGCTCACCAGAATGTTGTTGATTTTGCTGTTCCTATTGGGAACAATATAAGCAGCTTTGAAACAAAGCAAGAATTAAGAACATCTCATGATTACCAGGGGCCAAAACCCAAATGCTTCAAATATAAGTGAGAAAACTCTAAGTAGAAAGAATCAAGTATATAACCTATAAAGAATAAAAAACAGGTCTTGTTATGTATTTTAGGTATTTTCCACTACTTCATTATAAGGGAAAAATTGAAAAGTCAAAGATAATACCCCTCACAATAATCTCATAAAACAAAATTGACTAAAATTGAATAAAAGCCATGTCCAGTTTGATCAAAATTTTAACTTTCTATTTTCCAAAAACTGTATTCAAGTAATTTTATAAAATGGAGTTAAAATGCTCCTCCAATTGAACATTTTGCTTTGTTACACACAAAAAAAAAAAAAA
>VXBI01013437.1:4504-133885 GCA_013397375.1 Toxostoma redivivum | reverse complement strand
AAAAAAAAAAAAAAAAAAAGAATGAGAGCTCACATTAACAAAACAGTCCCTTTCATTTTTTTTTCATTTTTCCTGATTTCCAGCCAAAACTATATGGAAACTGACATCTTTTAAATAAGCCTACACTAGTATTTTCTTCTGGGATAATAAACTATTGGAACACTCTTGATAGCTCTATTGGTAAAAAGGCTTAAAAATAAAAAGGTGGCAGGGAGTAAATAAGAATAGGAGAAACTGTTCTTCCTTTGCACGGAGGGTTGATGGAGAAAGGAAACTGCCAGATTCAGGGCTTCAAGTACAACAGAAGGACCCAGGAGAGGCAGAGCTCTGGAGGACTGACAGTCAACAGCTCCGGAGGACTTTGGGCACTGAGAGAGTGGCAGGGGAACAGAGTTTTGCCCTAAGGCATTTCCTGAAGGATGTGAAGACCTGTCCTGCATGGGCACTCTCAGTCAGTCTGCAGAAGACCCATTTTGCTCTTGTCTCAGGTGCCTGGCAAACTGTCCTGTCCCTAGGCAGGATGGCAGAAGGGATGTGTTCTTATTTACATGAATGGATGATGTCACAGAATGGGGAGGAAATAAACGGAAAGAACATAAAGAAGAGAAGAGAGAACAGAAAAAATTTCAGACACCTATGAAAGGGTAGAATGTAGTCTAGTGCTTAAAAGGGAAACATGTAAGGGGAAGAAGAATCTGAGAAAAAGCAAAATACTGATACATTGCCAAGAAGATAAACCATTGTGTTTAGGAATGGAATCCAGCAAAGAAGAACCAAAACTCCTAAAGATATTTGTTAAGTTATAAACAAACTCTTGTGAAGAAAACTTCATCAGACATGTCAATCAAATAATTTAGGAATAAACAGGCAGAGAGAAGAGCTTTTGTCCTTTACACTGCAACTGCCCAAATAGAAAACAGATGAAAATGGATATGTTCAGTTCAGCATACAGTACTATAGTTTGTAGGTAACCAGAAACCCTGACATCCCTAGGCATGCAGATGTCTGCACATTCAGATCAACATAACAAACACCTCTGAACTGGAAGAAAAGCAGAATACTCTTTGGCATACAGATAGAAAAAAATCAGCATAAAAATACAAGTACACCAAGTATGTGGAAATGCTCCTGTCAAACACTGTTGAGGATTGAATTGTTATGGAAGGGAGGGAAACTCCATCATGCACACCTTACACAGACAAATTTACACAGTAGGCACTAAAACAGCATTCACTCTGAAAACCAGTCTATGAAAAAATTAGCTTCACAGCTGTACAAAATGGAAAACCAAACAAATTACATTACTTCTACAGCATTCCTAACTTCATCCCAGAGGTTTAGCTGATGACCATAAATAACCAGAATGTTTGTGACACTTCATCTATCACCCATTTACAAACACACAGGATTTTAAATATCATGACTTTGTAATAGTTCAAAAGTTGGGAATTCTTCCAACCAAATACTGCCTGCTGAATGCTGAATCCAGCAAGTCATTTATCTTAACATCCACCACATTGCTCACCTGCCCTCAGTACTACGTGATGACTCTTGAATTTTGTGCACAAAAGTTACTGGAAAAACACCATGTAAACCAGACACTGTCCATCAAACAGCATAAACAACTCAGAGCACAACACAAGCTGATCCTAACAATGGCACCCCTTTGGTCATTCTGCTGCAGAACTGTATTTGCAACAGTACATTTGCTACCAGAAAAATGTGTCAATTGATTCAGCAGGTTATTGGTACTGTAATATTTAGCTCTAATTTATCTTCTGCAATTCTCTGTCTGTATTACATTTCTTTTCTGCTTTTTATGTTTTGCAATAAGGAAGATAACAACTGTTTCTTCTCTATAGAGACATATTTGTCCAGCAAACAATACAAACTACAAGGAGGAAAAATGCCACAACTCAAGGAGACATAAAAGGGAGGAATGTCCTGTTAGCACACAGGCTGAATAGTGAATGAATCTCAGTATGAAAGGACAAAAACAATTTTTTCACACCCAATAAGGTGTGTGGCAGCAGAGCAGAGGTACCATGTAACACATAATCCTTCCTTGCACAGTGGACTCCAGAAAGACATCCTTGACAGCAACCAAGGCCAAATGAACTCTATCCACACAAGCTTTTTTTTCTTTCCAAGTGAAAGTAAGTATCTCTGCAAAAAAAATTAATGGGAATTCCTACAGTGAAGATGCCTACTGGAAGACTACGTCTAAGGAATTCGCTGTCACATATGGAAAACATGGTTTCTCTAACCGCTGACTTTAATTTGTATTTATTATAAATACCCACAGATGGCGGTAAAGTATGTAATGTATACAGCAGATTTGTTCCAAGTTTGCTTTCTCTAATAACCTGCTATTATCAGCACTCACCATTAATCATGGACCATTATCTAGGAACTTAGTTGGCTGAATCACAGATGCAGAAATGCCTGTTAGGCCTCTAATCTAAATACATTTGAAAAAATTAGACTCACAAATAAACGAGGGGATTTCTAACATGAAGTTTGCATATTATTTCAGGTCAGTTTATTTGGGATTTGATATGGGGAAACAATATCAAAGTAGGCAGCAAAAAATGTCCAAAAAACTTCCTTGTATTAAACCTCCCCTTGTTTCCCATGAAAACTCACCTAACAGGCTGGAAGCCTAACCTCTAATTTATTTTGGTTCCATGCTGTCTAGACCTATTATTTAATTTTGTCTCTCTTTGTGGTCTATCTGATAAATTATTTGTATGCATGGAAGGAAAGTGATAAGCTAAAATGCTAATTATCCATTTTTCTGAAATTAAAAAATATATAATATCCATGCCAGGAATAAGAATAAGGTTTATTACAACAGCATTAAAACCAGTGGCATTTTTCATTTGACAAAATAAGCCTTAAGAAGCTTTCTTAGTCCAGTGTTTTTAATTGCAGGATGCCTTATCTAAAAGAGAATACATAGCTGCTTCTGGCCATATTCATTTACTTTCACTGGTACATTGGCAATATTTGCAGTACCACCCTATGACTGTCATCTGTAAAAATGTTTAAAATTTTCTCTAAAAATGAAATTTCAGGTTAAAATCTCACTTAGAAAGTGCTAGTCCAAAATTTAATTGCTTTAAATAATTTCAGTTGCAGAAAGATACAAGGTTAAATCATCATTTTGTCAGACACCTGAAATTTCAAACACTATAGCAATGGGCACTAGGACAAAAATTTAAACTGGATTGGAAAGTTCTGTTTAAATAATTAGGTAGATGTGTTTTATGTTTTTTAAGTCATTAATGAAAGCTATTGAAGTATAGCTGCCTATTTTAAAACTTTGAAGTTAAAGGTCTGTTTCAAAAGAAAAAAATCACTGTACATATACTCTCTTCTGTTTGCATCATTGCCTTGGTGCATATGTCCACTGACCACCTTTTAATCAGTGCAGATTTCCTGCAGACAACACTTTGTATCATGGACTAACAACACCTGCAATAAGCTGCCAAGCAGAAACTCAAGTGGAAACCACTGGGGTTAAGTGGCTTGTAAATAATTCAAAGATCCTTCTGTGTTGGTTCTCCTTACTCATGGAGCTGGACAGCACAGCTGCTGCTCCTGCCACATCCCAAACTAGCCCCATTGTTACCCTTCACTCAAAAGCCTTTACTGAAGAAAAGCCCATGAGCTCAGTGGCCTCTGCCAAATCTTACTGAAGCCAAGAGCCCTGTGCAGGTCTGTGCATCCTCAGCACAGAGCTCAGAACTAAACCAAGGCCTGAGGTACTGAGTAACACACACACACACACACACACTAATGAGCTGGTAGTTATGAGGTGAAACATGCTGGAAGCAATTGCAAAACAAAATCTTATAAAAAGATGAAAATAATAAACCCTATCAATCTTTTCTCCACTATATAGTCTAGCCTGACAGTGACACAGTTGTAAGATATAAACAACACTACTTCCAAAGTGGGTATTTACAATCATATAGCTCTTCTATCTATAATTTAAATTTTTAAGAGAGAAATTAAATTTTAGTCCTTCATACATCTTCAAAAGAAAAATACCACTGCAATGTACCTGTATGCTGACTTTCTGGTAAATCTATGGCCCATTCATTGCCTATATTAGAGTTAAAACTCCCACTGACATGACTGAAGACTTCATGGAGACTGCACCTAACATAGGAATTTTGGGAAGAGAAATTTGGATTTGCAGTTCATGGATGGACAAGATTACAAAATCATGGTGCTACTCCTTTGCCTGGGCAGCAGCAGACGCCTTTCAGCTGTGATTCTGCTTCAACCTATGGAAAGGATGCAGAGTGTTTTCCTGATATAAATTATCTACTCACAAAGCCAGAATATGGTGTTCCTTCTCTGTGTGAGCACACATACTGATGTTCTGGGCTGGATGGACTTCCCTGGTCCTACTGAAACTATTTCCTGCAAGTCTGTCTCTGGGATGGAAGCCTTAGAGACCATGTGAGCTTCCATGCTGGCATTTCTACTCTGCTTGTGAGTGCACAGAGTTTCTGTAGGCTTTTTTGTTTTGTTCTTTTAGACTGTTGGCTTTAATGTAGCTTGTATTCCTAATGTTTCCAAGGACAGCAGGATCTTTGAAACTTGAAAAGCAATCTTAAAGGTCAACACCTAAGCTCATCAGTGGCTCTGTAGCTCACACTGATACAGCAATGACTACTATGGCTCTGACAAAACAGGTTCTTGGGGATAGCAAAATGAGAAAGAAATTCAGTGCCCTCTGAGAGTGTCTGCCTGCTGTGGCTTGCTGGCACTATGACTACAGCAAAATACATCTCAGGTGAAGGCCTAGAAAGAGAAGAGATCATGGAATACTGCTAACTGCCTTCTAAGCAAACAAGTTGTGCCTCTCCTTTCATCCTCCTTCTGGAACAATGCTGCTCCATACTACAGGCTCTGTTGCACCTCAAGCTATCAACAGCTCACAACTGCACACTGGAAACTGAGAGGGTAAGTTCCACCTCACTGCCACAGAGCTGGTGTGAGGGACTTGGGGATGCAGCTGAGAAAGAAAAAAAAATCAACTGAAGTCAAATAATTACAAAATAATCATCCACAGGAAAAAAAAAGGTGTTCAGATTACAGCTTATGCTGAGGAAAAGCATAGAAATAACATTTCTTCATTTCTATGAACAGTATACAATGGAAAACTTCTCCATACTCAACGTTAGTTCTATGTTCTCATCTGTTTAGTGACTTTTTAAAAAGCGCATACATGTACATATGTATTAACAACACCAAAAGGAGCAAGTGAGAGAGATGGAGAGTCTAGATTACATATTAATTTAACTCTAAGAAAATATTTACAAAGCAAATGTGCAAGTTTTGGCATCCCCTCTCTCTGAGTCATACAACTGTAGAATTATAGATGCAGCACAAAGAAGTTTGTGTGTGTCTGTGTTCAGCTACCCCTTCATACATGAGGCCAGACATTCACAGTGTTCTCATGACTAAAAATGACCAAGGCAGATGAGCTGAGGAAAAAAAAGCTGATGGGCTATATATATATATAATTAAAAAAGAATCCTTTTTTCAAGGAACACATTTTTATGACAGAGGGCAATTAAGCTTTGAAACAGGTGCTCAAAGGATTCTAGAGTCTCTTTTCCTAGAGATTTCAAAGCTTGAAGAGGCACAGACCTGACCTAACCCTGATGTTAGTCTTAGTTATAGTTGATATTGGACAAGATGGTCTCTGGAGGTTATTGCCAACATACATTTTTTTCAGTAATTCTATAGTTCTGTCATTATGAAGAACCAAGGGGAAGCTCAATTAATTTTAATGAAAATGACAGCACACATTTTTAATAACAAGGACTATTTAATGTCCTGGGGAACTTTTTTAGAAATAAAAGAACTCAAAATGACAACAAAATATTAAAAATTGAACAATTAGTGAAAAATTACTCTTTTTTCTTTTCTGTTCTTGATTCTTTTTACTGCCTGCCACACATAAGATCATACAAAATACAGCATGAGAGAGAAACATTCCTAAAATGAAAATGGGCTAAAGATTTGATCTGCATATCCTATGAGAATCCCACACAGAACCTACACCTAATAAATCTTATTCCAGATAAAATATTATTAGGCACAGTTACAAGACTGGAATCCAGAATGACCACAGGCTCCTTCCAGCTGGTTGTGGCACACGGTATGGGCAGGCAACATGGTGCAATTTCCCTCCTGGCAAGTGTGAGCCAGCACCTGGACTGCTAAAATGGCTGTATCCAACAGTTCAGACTCATTATTTTGTAGGTGTTTGTAGAGAAAGCTGAGTTTATTGAGCTCTCCTCATAGGTCTACTTTCTAAGGCTGTTAGCAGTGAATAGAATGTGATAAATACCACGCCATACCTGGAGACCAGTGCTGGGAGCTTTTGTTACTCCTTTTAACTCTACTCACTAACAGTGGTGTCTTCTTCACCAGTACTGGAATATGGCTGAGATGCAGAAGTGGTGGCTCAAATGGACTTCGGGGAGAAGAGGGGTAAAAAGAAAGAAAAAACCCACTGATCCAGCATGAATATGTCTTTTTCAGAACAGAAATCTAAACTGCTGCCAAGTGCTAGTGTCCACTGAGCAGTAAACTGTGGCTTCACAGGCTGAGACAAGAGGAGGGATGAAGAGGAGAGGTATGTTCTAAAACATCAAATGCTCCTCATATTCCAGAAAAATGGGGAAAACTCCCATACCATCAGACCTTCAAAATTCCATCTATAAAACAGCAGAATTATAGCAGTTATGAAATGCAGGATACTGAAAATCAATTCTGTAAAAGTGTATCACAGATAAATACTCTATCCCCTCCTCTTGGAATAACTGCAGCAGCAAAACAACTGCTGTCTCTGTCACAAGACCCTTGCAGAAATCCTGCAGACTCCTTTTTTCAAAAAACAATAATTAAAAAATAAAGTCCTGTGGTGCTTTTCCTCTATAAGCCCTGTTTATGAATTCATAGCACAGCATGAAAGTTATTAAAATCCCATATGTGAGAGCCACACACAGCACAAGGAGATATGAATTGGCATTCCACAGAGATAATGCTATCTAATGGGCAAAACAAGGAGGACAGTTCCATTCTTCTTCAGAGTACATTCGGAAAGGGCAAAGCATCTGACTGCTGCTCATGGATACCAGACCAGACACAAGACATTTCTTCTTCTTACCTGTTGATTAACAAGTTAAATGTGAAGAGTGTGGCTGTTATCTTGCCTTGATATTCCCAGGACACCTTACTACCCACAAACCATTTGATGTGGGGGATTAAATGCCATTTGGGGTGACCCAGCTACAGAGACTATTAAATACATTGCTGTTTATTTCTACATCCATGCATTTCAAATCAAAATATAATTAACTGTGGAGATAACCAGGAGTACTGCCTATCCGATACTAAATAATTATTTTTGAAAAATTATTATTTCCCATTTTATTGTTGAAACAAAACAGTTAATGCTGTGCTTTATTTTAATGCCAAAACTGTTTTGATCCCACATAGCACAGAGCTATTTTGAACACTATCAGCAGCTGAAAAAACTTCAAGAAAAAGTGAGAACAACTGTTTTTGAAAAAAAGTTTATGAAAGAAACCCCAAAATGACAAAGTACAGATATGCACAAAAAAAATTTCTGAGTTTTTAAATACTCTGAAACTTTCATTAGAGAGAAAGCAGTCCATGGTTCTGAAATCCTTGAGTCAAATTTAATGCATAAAACATACTCTACTTAAGGACACTGATCAAAGGGTTGTGAGGCTGTTTCTCTGCCTTGCATGTATGATCAATCAGCCATCAGCACTGAGACCACAGGTGTCTGATGGGAGTCATCACTAATGTCAGAGATGGAAAGCACTCCAAAATAGAAAAGGCAAGATCTGCCATGAAGCAACAACAGGAGACAGAACCATTTTTTGGCAGGATTACAATCCATGTGCTTGCTTGGTGCTGCTCTACTGCTGAGGAAGGGTTTCCTTCTCATCCCTATCCCTGTGATCACACAGTGCTCCTCCACCCGCCTTGAAACACCACTGCTGAAAGTCAGAACTTGGATGAGAGCTGTGAAACTTGCATGCAGATATGAACTTCCTCCAATTTCAGGCCTGTTCAGACTCAAGATTCTCGTTTATACCAATTATAAACTTTTTCAGCTGCACCTTCCAATCTTGTCTCCATGTGATAGGCCCTGTCAGGATATTACACTACCAGTTTCAGGTGTTGGATCCTACTTACATGCCACAATCAACATCACTGTCAGAAATTATAACCTCTATCAATATTTTAGAGATGCAAAGGAGGGAAGACAGTGAAAACAAATTAAGTTTCATAACTAAAATGAAAAATCCTTTCCCTCTAATGACTCCTGCCTTCCAAACTGTCTTTCTTTATGCATGAGACAATTTGACTTGGGATTTGCTCCCTGACTAGGCTTAGCTATATACTTTGGAACAAGAGACTTAACAATAAGAAATACATAAGACATAACAATAAAATTCAGTAGCATGCCATGACAAATAGAGAAGGTTATCCTTTTCAATCACCCTCACAGCTAAAGCTACAGTCAGGTATTTAATACTGCTCCACAAGCAAGAGCTCTCTCCCTTCATCTTCCCACTTCATTTCTGCCAAGTCACAGAACAAAATAAATATACAACAGAAAAAAAAACTTCTATCAGTCTTTTGAATACTTTTGGGAGGGAAATCACTTAGAAGTGATGTGTCAGGGCACCATGTCTGCTTCTTTCTATCCCTTTCTCAGTTGAAAGACAGTTCTAAAAAAGCAAAAGCACTTTTAAGTGCTGTTTGGGGCATAAAATCCCCTGCCATCCACCTCTCACTAGGAAAAATTTTGAAAAGGAAAGCACTTAGAAGACTCTTTTTGTCTCCATCTACATTATTCCTTTTCTTGGATGTGGTTTGAAATAAAAATAGAAACGAAATGCTATTTTCATGTTTTGAAGTTCAAATCAGGCATGTCTCCTCTAATTTCTTCCATTTGTGTTTTCTCTGCAACAAATATCAGTTTTGGTGTATATTGCATACCATTTTTCTCTCTTTAATCTCAACATCCCCCTCCCAATTCAAGTAATGAGATTATGATGCTATAATCTTATTCTGAGCATAACCTTTGATTTCTGTGGATTTCTATTCCAACAAAGATACATCCGTTCTACTGGCCAGATGTCAGCAATATAAACGTTTAGCTGATTTAATTGATGCTTTAACTTCCTAAAGTGGGGCAGCCTTCAGTGACAATGGCAGTCATCTCCAGAGCTACAAGCCACAAATGTATGCTCAGTGGCAGCAAAATCATCAATACAGCTTTTAGCATCTGAAAAAGCAAACATAATCCTGAGACATACATAAAGGGTTTTAAAATTATCTTTTCACTCTATTCAGAAGCACTGATAGTAAATTCAGTCTGGACATTCAACTTCAGCACAGATTTGGATCTGCTGCTGAAAGGCCAGAAAAAGCAAAAAGAATAATCCATGCCATACAAAAATTAACCAGCAATGGAAGAACTGAGTTAGTGCAGGGAAGAAAAGAGAAAATGGAGGAGCTGTGATAAATGTTTCCAAATATATAAAATATGCTGCAAAGGATTCTTCACGTCTGTTCTATATTAGCAGGGGGTAGCTAGATTCAGCTAGACTTTAAGCAGCTTTCTATAGGAAAACAGTTATAAACAATCTTGCCAGGGGCACAATTACAAACTTGCTATCTCCAGAAGTCCTTTCTTATCCTATTTTCTGTAATTCTGTGAATTTTAGTAAGTTGATGTGCACACAGCACTTCACAACTTAGCCTTCTCGGGTGACACTAAAGAAGGAAGACAATGTTCTGTGCTGCAGCCTCCAGCTCAGCACCGTGCCCCACACGACATGGGAAAGCAGCTATCAGGTATCCTTTAGCAAAAAGGGCAGATATGTGTGTGGATGAAACTCACGTTCTAGTAAAGCAGCTTGCAATTGGACAAACCTTGACCCCCAGACAGAGAAATCAGAACAGATCAGGTTATCCATGATGCAGCAGCAGCAAAAATAACATTTTAGAAAGTCAAAAATATTTTTCTAATTATTAACAGTTGTTTTAGTACAGTGTCATGCACTTCTGATTTTCAAGTTCAAGCTACAGCAAAATGAAACTGAAATAGAAATATTCACTAGCCCATCACCTTTTATGATTTATGCTGAAATGCTGCTTAAATGCAACAGAAGGATTGAGATCAACCCTTCTTTCCTGTAAATCTATTCAAATGTTACCTGAAGCATTCCTAAAAAAGCCCTCTTTCTTGACAAAAGTAGATATGAAGCTGTCTTTGTGTAAAAGCTGTATTTCTTCATAGTTTATGATAGCTCTAGACTTGCCATCCTTTTTTTTTTCATTACAAAGAATAGGAGTAATTGTGGAATAAAGTACCACTCATTGTGAATAAGTCACCGTGTAAGATGTCAAATTCTTTTCTATTGCAAGCTCTGTCAAATGATAAGCAATTAGACCCTGCTTTCAAGGTTGCTTAAATAAATAATATTTTGTATGAGTTACTTTTAAAAAAGCTGCCTGATGTACATCACACTCTGGAACAGTGATACATCTACACTAACTGTGATGTTGAATGTGTATTTAAAGAATAAGAATTTCTATATGTGCAAAAACCCCGTTGTTTTTAAAGTCAGTCTGAGGGTGTGCATTTTCACATGTTTCTGATCAGATCTTTCCTGACACTTTTCCAAAGTCTTTGCCATATTGTTAGCATCATCTTCATATATAGCTGCCAGGGGAAAATGAATCAGATGCCACAAATTACTCAAGGGCAATGAAGCCCTAAAGGAAGCTTCTGCAGAAAGTTTCTGACTACAGAGCATGAGCCTGCTGTGTTCTAAAGTTCCTTGGTGGAATTCTCCTGTGAAGGCAAACATATGTTTGTTTACTGCAGAGACACCCTACAAATCCTATGGTAAAGAAATGCCATTTTGTGGCTACTACCTTTGATAATGTAGACAATACAAAAGCACTTAATGTTTTAAAGACATTGCTAGGTGAATGATCCTACTGGCCTAGGAAAAACCCACAGGTTAAATTTGCATTTCATATGTGGCTTGGTTCAAAGCTGTTGCAAGTTCATATGCTGATCAAGTAACTTGAAAAAACAGATATGGGGTTCCACAGGCAACAAAACTTGATGAAACGTGTGTATTCTGTGGAATTTCTGATGCTCCCCTGCATCACAGAGTTCCTGTGACTCATGTCTTTCAGTGTACCATCAAACAAAACCCACCACGTGTGGAAATGCACGTGTAGAGATTCTGCTAGAGCAGATTTTCACATGCATCAGTACAGCTGGAGTTGTCCAGAGAACTCCAGGCTGGCCTCAACATTTGCAAACCAGTTACAGTACTGAATGACTCCCTCTGACAGAGCTCAGTCTGTTCACAACAGATCCTGTATGGGAAACAAAGACTGCACTCACACAGAGCTCTGGAAACAGAGCCACACGCACACGGCTACACAGCGAGGGCTCAGCTACAATGGGAAGAAGAGGGT
This sequence comes from Toxostoma redivivum, assembly GCA_013397375.1. Taxonomy (NCBI): domain Eukaryota; kingdom Metazoa; phylum Chordata; class Aves; order Passeriformes; family Mimidae; genus Toxostoma; species Toxostoma redivivum. The sequence goes on along the minus strand of VXBI01013437.1, from coordinate 122,311 downwards.
GTAAGGCAAAATAATAACTGCAGGCTTCAGAAAGACAGACTGGAAATGCTCATGTGCTTTAGTTATTGGGATGTGATTATTCAGTTATTGGCATTAGGATGTGAGAAGCAGATTCTCATTTTTTTGTGTGTGTGTGCTGTCTTTGACTTTATGCTTGTTAATGTTAAATGTAATAGCACAACAAGGTCAGTCTATTCTGCACAATCATGCTGAGATTTTCTCTAAGACACAAACTTTACACCACTATTTTATTTATTTACTTGTATCTTCAGCAGCGCTATTCATATGACCAGAATCTATAATGTTGACAATTAAAAAAAGAAAAAAAAAAACAAAATCCACACCCAAGTTTGTATGAGTCTGATAATGCAAACAAAAGAAAAGGGAAGAGAGGAATTCATCCTCCTTTAAAACTAATATAAGTTAAGTTCTGGGTAAGGAATTTATGCCAGTAGCAGAAATAAGAAACCTTCACTGTGAATTTACAATTCACAGAGAGATCTAAACAAAGGAAGGTAGGAGACTGCACAAGTTTCTGCTGAAAAACTGCTGTGCTGAAGGGAGATACTGCTTCCAGTATGTAACTGTACTTTTTATTTTTGTCCTTTTTGCTGAGCACACAAATATCAATTCTGTTCCCCAAAAGCATGATAGATGAGAAATAATAATGAATACAGATATCCTTCAAACCATGATGGATTTTTTAAAAACACCTTTATCATAAACAGGTGATATTGTTAAAGGTCTATGTAAAAGTACAGATGAAGGGTAATTAGCAGGGTAATGAAACAATCCCATGAAGAAGCAATAAACAGCACAGAGTAGAAAAAATCTGTGGGTGCATTTTCAAATTTAGGAGTCTGAACTTTGACAACCATATCCATTTCTGAACTGGTGGAGTGGTCATAGAGGTTACTTCTGATACCAAGTTATTTCTCAAAGAAACATAAATTTTTCTAGTCTTAGAGAAAATGGATAACAAATGACATGTAACTCACACTCCCTTGGACTCTAAGCCTAAATAGTGTCACCTTAAATAGCACTTCCTTCTGAATAGGCCTCTCACAATCAGTAGCATTATCCCTGGAGTGAGCTATTGCTTATCTTCACTCAATCCCAAAATATTGCAGTTTGAGGCAGCATTCATTTTTATGCTATTTTATTTGTGCTGTGTAACATTTGCTCTCTCCTATGGGGAGAATCCACAGACAGATGCAGGGAGGAAGGAATGGGAACAGAAGTTTAATAAGGCAGAAGGTAGGCAGGGACAACAGAGAACATAAGGGGCCAAAGTCTCAAAGACAGTTAGCAATATATAGCAATATTTACCTTGTGGATTTTGGCTCAGGGGAGAAATTCTGAATTGACAGCATTAAATGCCGAGAGAAAGACTGTGTCCTGTTCAAAGATTTGGTATTAATACCTGACTGGGGTGGGTGAGAGTTAAGGTGAAAGCAAACTCCTCTAGATGATACCCAGTGACAGACCAAGATATAATGTGCATGAACAAAAATAGAGGAAATTCCAGTCAAACATACAAAAAACTTACCTATTGTGAGGGTGGCTGGGCACTGGAAAATGTTGCCCAAAGATACTGGGAAGGCACTATCCATGGAGGCATTCAAGCACAACTGGAGAGAGCCTTGAGTTATCTGCTCTGCTTTGGGGATGAAGGTTGGACTAGATGATCTCCAGAGCCTCCAAACCCAGAGGCAAATACAACAATCAACCCCAACTGAGCTGTGCTCAAGGGAAAGATCACTCATGAGAGTTTTTGTGTTTTTTTTTTTAAAGAGGAAAACCATGTGTAAAAAAACCCTCTTGCTGTTCAGCAAAGCAAAAGGTGTAAGGCTAGACATATTTTTTTTTCTGGATCTCAAAAACTGATTTTATACTGCTTCATCTAACAGATTGATTTCTAAAGTAGGAAAGCATGGCATTGAAAAAGACAGAAAACAGAGCTGGTTATAAATCTTTCCATACACAAGGAAACAAGGATGTCTATAAACAGAACATTCCAAGGTTTTACTGTAGAGAATGTGTAGTGCCATATGTGTACCTACTAGAACCACTTGAGCTTTTTTTTATACCCTTTTTTGCCATTACAAAGAAAATAAATCAGGGCATCTAACGTAAGTAAAACATAAAAATAGAAATGGATAGTAAAAATTTTCTGCTAAGGAGAAAGAAATGAACTTGCAACCTTCCACGCTAACCAGTGGGCCCTGCTTACACCTAATGGAGTAATTTCCAGCATAACATGTATTTTTTGTCAATGATAGACAATATATATCTTAGATATGCAAATAGCATGTAGATTTTTTTTAAAAGCCTTCACTACATATTTTTAAAATAAATTTTTCTTTGCTAAAATGTATTTTATTGCTTTTTATTGTTAGCATAAAACTAGTAATAAGCTGTATCTGCAAAGATAGTTGAAGAGAAAGATTCAGGTCTACAGGAGCTGATCTCAATTGGCTGCTTTTAAATGCAAGAGAGAGCTGAAATCATAGCTTTGGGAAAAAATACCAGCAAGCTCTGTGCAGTCACTACACAAGAGTAGCAAAGTATTATACTGCAAAATCTCAAACATCTCTGTATGCACAGTGTAGATAATTTTGCACCAAAACAAGGAAGAATGAGGAAGAGCAGTTCATTCAGATTGACTTCTGTTATTTTGTTTGGTTGCTCTTGTTTGGTTTTGTTTTGGTTTTTAATTATGTATAGGTATCAGCCTATGTTCTGGGAAACGAACCAAGGAATCAGAATTTGTAAATACCACACATATCCAGATTCATTTTGAAAGATTAAACCCATGTTTTGCAAAGGGGTTCAAAAAGAACGGTATGGTGAAGTGCAAGCTTCTGAGATGGAATGGTAGTAAAAATCACATAGACAGAATCATAAAAGGAAGGAGTGAACAGTACAATATCCAGAACAAGGAAAAGATTTGAAGGTTACAATAAATTATATACTAAAGCCAACTGTACAGTATATGCTCAATTGGTGTCACTTTCTGAAACCGTCACAGAGCAGGACCATGTTACAAATACTTTAGTGAGCATCCCCAGCTGCTATTTGCAAGAAGGAAGCGTACTGTGAATGAAAAATACAGCAGGAAATCAACCAAAATCATGGGTTTCTGAGATAGAAGCAAATTGTTAAAAAAAAAAGAAAAAAAGGAAAGAGAATTCAGGGAATACTCATGTATTGAGTAGTAGTGTAAATGTCTCCTAGCTTCACTGCCTTCAGTGTACATGCATTGACTATCTCCCTTTAAAATTTTTATCTATTACAAATCTGAGGTAATTCAGCCAATAAAGAATTTAGCATGTGCTTAAATGCTTTGGGATCCATTCCAAAACACATGAAAAATCAATGTCTTTATCTGGTTTGGGATAGGACTCCTGTTAAATATATCTGGGGCTGAGGATGAGCTGAGGCGTTTTGCTAAACAAGTATCAGAGATACAAATTAAGATTTCACAGAGGTCATTTCTGTCTGTCTAAGCAGTTAAATGCTACTAGTCCATCTGAGACAGTGAGTTTTAAACAATGTAAGGTGGAAGCATTTGGCCACTACAAGACCAGCTTCTTGAAGAACCCTAAGGGTTGCAGCAGATTATATTTTAAGTTCTAGGTAAGTACTGGGCTTGACCCACCATCCTTGCTTGTTATCATCTGACTGTCTCTGTTCTCCGTGCTTCTGATTTTAATTCACATGAACAGGGAGTGACAGGAAAACATGACTCTACAAATCCTCAACTAGAAAGTATGGGTCACAACATCCAGCCATGGAGCTCAAATTAACAATGGTTCTGAAAAATATTTGTAGTTTGCATAAATGCCATGACTGTCAGAGCCCATACCAACCTAAGTCTTTACAAAATATTCCAAAAGGCCTCACAATATGAGGCTATGCTATAATATAAGTCATTGTCAAATTATTTCCATACAGTTTCTAAAAGAAAAAGGTTTCTAAGAATAGAAGGCTTGGTAGAAGTCTGGAAAAATTGGTATGAAAACTGCAATAAAAGAGTAAATATAATTTCAGTCAGCCATCTATTTTCACTGCAAGTTTAGATATTTTGAAAGGCTAGAATTTCTGAATGCTAAACAATCAAAAGAAAAAGATACAACTAAAGACAATATGGATGGAAAAGAAAAAGAAATATTAAGTTCTAGGTGCAAGGAAAAGGTCACTTGCAGCTTATTTTCTGACATAAAACCAAAGTTATACTATGCTTCCTTTGTTCCATTATTTGCCTAAAATCCATTTCCTTAAAGGAGAAAAAAAAATCCCTTCATTCCTGTGAATCAATGTTTAATTACAGCACATTTGACTCTAAGTCCAAGAACTGGTTCTGCAAAAAAATACAAACAGTGCTTTAAAGATGATGTCTGCATGACTTGACACATAATGTAGACACCTCCTTTGAGATTTCTTGTCACCATAATGACATCTTTTTTATTTCGGGTAAAATCTTAGAAAAGGGAAATAAACTAATTGAGTTATGAGTATCTAGACAGGGCAAGGTGAAAAGAAGCTCAGCTTTTCAGGCTTTCTAATCCTGAATCTATCACCTGGGTTTGTATTTTGATGCTATTACTAATGCTGAAGATTACCCAACAACACCTGCAGTCCCTTTGGTATGAAGACAGATCTAGCATGAGTAGAAATGTAAGAATGCAGTTTTAGCAGGAAACAAGACTGCTTTAACTCTGCAAGTTCTTAGGGACAGCCCATGCAGGTGCTGGTGCACAGGAGGTGCCTTCAGGAATGGAGGCTCTCATTCAGCCCATATCCCTCCTTCTGCCCCTGGGCTCTGCCAGGTGGGTGAAGGGGACCTGGAGTCTGACAACAGCAACTGAGACATCCAGAAGGAAGCACAGGGAACACAGCCCTTGCTCAACCCTTGGCCATATTCATACTCAAGCGAGGCCATGTTTCAGAATATTGGAGTCCTGCATCAGGTAGAACACTTACAGTGCAATTGTGGTGGAACAGCTCAGAACAACTTCACTGAAGCATTGAAATCATTTATTTGCATGCACAAGACAAAAAGTCTCAATAAAGCTTCTTTACTTCCCTGTCCTTCATTTTCCCTTCCCAGACTCTCAATTTTTCCATTTCTGTGTTTCTCATTCTTCTGATATTCTGAAAAGTTCCACCTCACACAGGCAGGTAATGCCAAGTAGAAAGCTGCACTTAAAAACCAAGGTACCTAGCTGCAGATCACAATTTTCCAAAAGAAGTGGGTGAAATAAAATTATTGTTTTAAATGAAGGCCATAGCTAAAGACTCCTCACACCCACAGGAGGAAAGTCTTATGAACACAAGTCTCATTAAAAGTTGCTTCATCCAGACCATCATCAGCCACGAAGGTCTAGAAATAACATCACTTAGTGAGTAAGAAAACACACTGCACTGAAAACATAACTTCCAAAAATAATTAAGCAAACAAAACAAATCCATTACCACTGATGTAAGCCCTTCAAAGCTCTGGCAGCCTAAGGTTTCCTGCTCTGCAGCATGATATCCAAGGTTCATTGCAAAGCCCTGTTTATCCAGCTGCATTTCTCAGTAGTTCTACCTAATTAACAGTTTGGCAATGAAGGAGGCAATGGGGGAGCGTATATATGTAAATACACCAAAAATATGCTAGGGAACATTAAATGTGTAAAATCAAGCACTGAAAATTTAGGAAAGTGTCAGAATTAGAGTTGCTGTGCAGCCCTAATTGGGCAACCTTGTGCGCAGGCATTATGATACTATCTTTAATTACCCGACCACCTACTATTTTTTCCACTGGACCCCTGCCTGCACTGACTGACATAATGAGCAGCTACTCAATGCCTTTGTTTTCTTGTTATTAGTCAATGTGTCCCCATGCCTCATTTATCGAGCATTATTCACACTCTGCTCTGAGACTTATTAATTTCTGCCTGGGCTGTCATTCAGTACTCTCAGTCGCTCCTCCCTTCTCAAATAACATTCTAAAGAGACAGGAAAAGATTGTATTAGTCCTCTTCAAGTAAAGGGGTCTGAGAAATTTAAGTGAAATGTATAATTTAAATTAAGAAGAATACACTCACTGGCATACAGAATCTGGAGCTATTAGAATTCTTTGGTAATTTATATGTTCAAATAGTTTTCATTGACTTGAGCTATCTCTGTGCTTCATAAATCAGACCCAAGGGTCTCAAAACTAAGCATTCAGAAAGTAAACACACACAATTAGTAAAAACATGGGTGCATTAGATTGGAATCACATGGAAATTCTGTACCAGAGGCAAGAATAGAATATAGCAGCTAACATTAACACTTAACTGTCACAGCCTTGCCTTCCATTCCTGTAATGTCCCAATTCCTTCACACCTTTTCATTTCTTCAGCAAGTGAGGCAGTAGTCCTAGGAATTTCTTTATACATTTCCACTCAGCACTAAAAGTCGTAGAATCAGAACAATTAATGAGGCTGAAGTTGTCCCCCTCTGCAGAGCCATGAATACATCAAAGAATTCTGAATCAAAAGGGGACAAGTGATTTTATTTATGCCATTCCCCAGTTCCTGAACCTTGACTTTGGGCAAACTTACTAGTATCATGCCAGCCTCAAAGGTACAAAAGGATAGAAAAAAAGCCAGGAAATCTGTCCACAGTATGAGAGTGACACCTGTGCTGTCCAGCAGGGCCAGAGCCTGCCTATCCTCCACACAGATTTCATTCAGTGGAATTAACACAGCAGTAATGGCAGCAGCAGAACACCACTCTCTACTTCAGCAGCCACACTATTTTTCCTTTGTAATTATAATGTCATAATCGTTATTGGGAAAATATTTTTCCAACTAGCACTAGTGAAAATATTTCCCCCGACCAACTAATATGACATTAAGAAATAAAATATCCATTAAAGAAGCATCCAAAATTTTTTGTCTAACAGATAGTCATGTTCCAAAATTCATTATGTAAACTAATTAAGTGGTATTTATCAAGACTGTGTTGTAAACTGCTTTTTGTGTCATTCACCCACCAGTCTTCCATTTGGCAATACAAATCATTCCCTGGACATACAAGCCCACCACTCCAGAAGCAAGGCAAAATAAAAGTCTGGAGTTTTGGACTCAGGAACCCTGAGCTGTGGTCTGCCCTGCTCCTGACCGCTTTATGTCTCAGGTGGATGACAACCTCAAGGTCTCACTGCCAATCAGCAAAACAGAACTGCTTTGCTATGTCAGTGTTCCTGAAAAAAAGCCTCTCCACCTCAAGCCTCTCCACAGGTAACTGTTTGTGAAGGTGATGTAGTCAGCATGGCCCATTTAGTTAGAGAGTTATCTTGCCTCCTGCAAGAGCCCTGTTTGCTCCCTGAACATGGAGATCAGTGGAATGAGACCTCCAACCCCCATGTGCGACCCAGGAGGGACTGGGAAACAGGCAGGCAGATCAACTCCAGGCAAGCCCAGCAGGGAAAATCTGAGGTACTGCCATGTGCTCCATCAGTCAAATTCAAAATTAATTAAAACCTCTTTTTGGAAACTTAAGTAGCCATGGATTTAGCTACCAGTCAGCTCTAGACATTATGCAAGTAAATACAAAGTTCCCATAACAGCATGATGGATAATGCCTGTCTCAGGTCCTCACTTTCTCTGCACAGCAGGCGCTGAGATATTAGAATTGAAAATTCAAAATATTTAAATCTAAAAAGCTATGCAAATATATGTTCTAGAGGAATGATTTCAACTGAGTATTCAAAAGTATAGAGAGGCCATCTCAATGCTAGTAAAACATAATTAGCAAGTGACATAGCTTTTACTTATTAATTATATTTCTTTTGTACCAACGCTTACAGGAAATGCAGCAAAAAAATTACAATCAAGAAATATCTTTCCTGATGACAGGTGTTTTCTCCTATTAGCTCTGCAAAACATATGAATCCTGAAAGAATGATATTTCCTTTCAGTTTTGCCTAGCAGTGTGTATAAATAAAAACGTTAACTGCCTGGACATAATTTTCAGTATGCTTGTCTTACTTCAGATGTGTGTTTTCTGTTTGGAGCACAGCTGTTCATATTTCCCAACATGAGCTTCAGTGCTGTAAATATCTGCTCTATTGAGGGCTACTTTCCTACACTACGGCACAGGGGCCACATACACAAATTGTGTTAGTGGTAATGTAAGCAGTGTGCATGCAAATCCATGCACAGCACTCAGAAAACGTGGACCATGGGCCTTGACCCCAATGCTTTGCCACTGAACCAGAATTGCTCTATTTAAAGCTGTGACTGTCACATAAATCAGCTTTTTTCAAAAGGTTTTTATTCAGCTAAAAGAACTCATTCTGGGATAAAATTTAAATAGCTCATGCTGCAGAACTGCATTAATGAAGCAAATTACTCCTAGCAACCTGGAAAACAAAATAGTTTGGAAACTGAAGGTAAGACTGTCTGGGTTTATTGCTACATTTTTTTTCAACATTTAGAAGTCTGTGCTGTGTTTAGCTCAATTTCTTCACTTCTGGATCTCAAAAACAAGTCCTTTGCCTGTCAGCACAACACAGCTGGCAGCACTATTGCCTCTCCACTGGAAGGTCAGGGATTCACATCTCTGGCTGAGACATGGGCTTGTGTCCAATGCTGACACTGCAGCAGAGGTTTGGGGGATGCCTCTGCACAGCTCGAGCTGTCTGCATTCAATGAGACACCAGGGCAAGGTCATTGCCATCAGTGGGGACCACCTGGGTGAAAGGTAACAGTTCCATGGCAATTTTCTCAACGGCAGGACATAAGCACAATGGCTTTAAGAAATATTTGCTTCTAAAAATATTGCTTTGGGTATCTGAGAATCTTTGGAAGGAATTGTTAAATGAAATAAAAGAAATCCATGGGGCTATCCAAACCATGCCAACGATATTTCCCTCCTTACTCTGCAAAGCTTTCTTTGTTTAGGAGAGAGAGGGCAGCCTACTTCTAAGAACAATGAGAGCACAGAGTTCAAACACACATTATTGCATTTTGTATGGAGCATATCTTGTACATTTTTAGAACCATGGATTCATGAATTTCCATTTTTCTGATAGAAAATTTGCAACAATAATTACCAAATCAGGTACATTTCATTCAGTCTGCTGCTGAAGGGAGGGGAAATGCAAGAAACCTGAGCATGGGAAATAAAAGCTATTTCTGCATCACTTTTCTCTGAGCAGTCAAGTGGATTCTATGGGTAGTGACAAAAGTGGTGGCTGGTGGCCATCTACCCACTCTGTGCCCTGCATTTGTGACTACAAGGACAGAATCTGATGAACAGACATGGGCATTTTTTTATCTCTTATAGGGTCAATCTATATTGTAAGATCAAGAGCAGAAAGAAAGAATGGCACAACTTCTGATGGATGTAAGGCTGTTGCTCTGAAGGCAGTGAAATATCACATCTTTGAGTAAGAGCTAAAACAATACAGAGATAACCCAAGAGAGCGTCATGGAAGCAGGGTTACTGTGCCTGGGAACTTGGGAAATCACTGAAATGTCCCTCTGCGATCAAGGGTTCAATCTATTCCTCATGGACTACAAACAAGTAAGAAGATTTCTCTTTTTAGTGTGTTTTGTTTTTAAATCAGACGCTGTCTGAAACAAAGATGAGCTATAAAGCAAACTTTGGGTACAACAAAAGAGATGATTTAAAAAAAAAGAAAGGAACGTGAATTGATTTGAAGACCAGAAATTATAAAACATGTTTTTCTTTCCAAGGAAGCCCTCACAAGGAAACTGTGGGGGCTCGCATCATTACAGGTATTAATAAAATAGAGCTCTTCATTGTGTTAACTTGAGAAATCCTAGAGAAGTCTCAAGAAAGGAAATATGTTGCCTTATTCATTCACATGACAGGAGAAATAAAAATAAAATAATATCAGATAAAAGCCAAATTGAACTAAAGTTGTATTTGACCACAACTGGAAATGAGAAGCAAAACATAATACATACATAGTAGATGGTGGAATAAAATTAACCTTACAAATAAAATTGCTGCTTCTATAAAAATAAGAAATACGCGTATACTTAACACCCATCATGGGAAAAATTCCAGTGGCGTTACAATTAGATTTTGAGAGTAATTTCAGCAGCAACCTATTTCACTTCTATAATACTATAATGATTTCATCAGTAACAAATTCTCTAGGTAGTATCACACTGGAAAGTTTAGGGATGGCACCATTAAATAGCATCCATAATTGTTACAATCAACTACATATTACACAAAAGGGTGCATTTCCAGATGCCTGTTAAATGTACCAATTTACTAGATTAGCATTTTGCTGAAAGGAACACTCTGAGCCTTCAAGAACCTATTACCTATGGACCAAAGCTCATGTCAAGTCCATTTTCTGCTGCAAAGATAAACTGGGCATCCTTTCACAATAGAATTTATAGTACAGCCAAAAATACTACTGATTACCATGTACTGTTCTGTTATGGAGGGGCAAAACACGGGGTTTTAAATGCTACTGAGCCCATGGGTAAGCTGATAAGCTGAATATATGCAGATGTTTCCTCACCTTGTTCAGTCTCCTTTGCTCTTACAACTATTGCATGAAGCTGTGACCTGTGCTTTGCAAAGGCTGTCAGGATTTGGGCTGAGAGCCTGACAAAACAGGTACCTACTTAACAGGAAAAGAATCTTGCAGACACTGAGTACACAGAGGTTCCACAAAGCTCAATGAGAACCTGAGGTTTCACTTCAAGTGGTACTGGGAGCAAACCTAGCCATACAATCTAGAAACTCCCTTGCCCTCTCAAATCACCACAATCATTAAATAACAGACACCACCTCTGTGTTAAGCACTTTTAAAAATCATGCTATCTCAAATACAAAACAGTAGAACTCTTGGACATCCTTAGCTAGATAAATACTTCACTGCATCTAGAAATAACTAATGGTTGTATAGAGAGATAGATACTCACACTGGAAAGGAACAAAAAAAGCTATATTCATGAATCCTCTAGCAATTTAAAAATTCAAACAGATTTTAAGATGTATTATGCAATAATATCTACTCACATGCATCTAACATAGAAATGCCTCTCAGTGATATGTAGTTGCTAAAATTATATTTATGTTTATAAAGATCTTGCCAGACAAACTAGATTTTTCAAAGAAAAATGACATGTTTAGTGAGTGAAGGGAAATTACTAGAGGCATTCTTCCATTTACTGAAGACTGATAAAAAGACAGATTTTCAGGAATTCAGAATACAGCTTCCTAGATAATTGAACAATTAATCTGAATGTACAAGAAATACAAATGTATATACAAATTAAGTATTCTGAACATAAAATAAACTTCCAATTTCTTAACAGAGCCATTCTGTTATTCCATTATGAAAACTGTTCCTCTAATGAACTAGAGGATTTAAACGACAAGAATGCTACTGCAGGCTGAATGGGAAAAATTATGACCAAAATCCTATTTTCAAGAATAACTTAAACCACTATAAGATTACTGACATGAACTGAAACAAACTAAGACGGAAAACCTCAACAAACCACAAACTAAGCAACCAACGAAAAAATCACTTTAATTCTATACCTTTTTTAATTGGCCTCATACAACACCATATTTGTGATCTTTTCCTTGCTAAATCTGCCTTATTTTTACAAACAATCTTCAGTGGAAAATAAATGATATTTGCAGAAAGAATGCACAAGCAGGAGGAAAGTAACATGGTGGGCATCATCCTGGAAAACAATGAAATGAGTAATCTCATGGAAAAAGATCCAAGACAAGTTAGGAAAAATAAATCCAAGGTAATTTGATATCTAGAAACAGAGGGACCATGTTATGTCATCTCCTCCCTACCATTACAGCTCATTCCCATGCTGAGTTCCAGGAAACTGAACAGCAAGAAATGAGGAAAAAGTGGGCTCTTTCTATGGATGATTTAGAAAAAATAAGGAAGCATTTTGCTTGATAACATGGTGATAAAGGTGAAACTGCAAGTGCCCACACACACTGGAAAAAAAAAGAGAATAAGAACTAGAAACATCAAAGATATTTAAAAAAAAAAAACAGGAAATAAAGAGATATAAAGAGCTGTAATATTTGCCCTATTTCAATCTCAGAAATTACTCAAGTGGTACTACATGATCTAAGGGATGTGGGTAAAGGCCCAAGAATTGCAGTTATAGCAACAGGCAGGTTAAAACCTGGGATAACATGGAATATGGGTCAATCAAGTACTAGCAGGATGATGAATGGCCAACTGGCTTCTTTCAGCTCTAGATTGTATTTTTTGCATATGCAACTATTTAGCACACACTGAAAGTAGCAGAAAAAGATAATGCATTATTCATGCTATTTGTGGCAGACATGCACCGTAGTTTCAGTGAACAGGACTGGAAGTAATACCAGAGGAAATAGAGACCTTAGAGGAAGACACTAATCTCAGAAAACTCAGAGTGTCACTGTAATTTTTTTTAAGGGTTCTGTTATGGTAGTAGTTGTTTGCAGAAAATTATTTCTGCGCCATTCAGATAAACAGTCTCACAGAGGGCCATTTCTTCCCCAGGAAATGAAGAGTGGATAACACCCACCAGAATGGGAGCAAGCCATTTAAGAGCAAGTGGAGGGAGCTGGTTCCTATGTTATTATCAACAGCCTATTCATAACAAATGATCAAATGATTTAGATTTTACAGCAGAACTTACCTTGCACTGCAGCCAGCAGAGGTGGCAACTAATTTTAAACAGGAAACAATATCACCCCTGTCTATTGCTTGAAAATGACTTCTCATCTACAATTATCTGTCAGTTTTCCCTTCTCATTTTCAGTTATCACCAGCCCCCATACCTACAAAAGTCTTTTCTCCTTGATGCTTATGCTCAGCTCCAAAATAATTTATTAGGAGTTACACATGCTTATCAAAGACAGACAGGATTCATGCAGAAATTAATGGCAGTCTATGGAAGTTGCTATATATCATATTATATAATATATCTCAACACTGCTGTCACAGTATGTGGATTGCCTCATCCTTTGTCAATCAGAATGAAGCATTAGTGCACTGCAAAGATTATTTTTGTTGTTGCTCTGACAATAAAGTTCTGTCTGTAATACAATGGTAATAAGGGATAATCTATCGAGGATAGTAGATTCACAATCATTTTATGACAGTCAATATGACTATAAAATTTTAATTTTTGAACACGACCACAAATAAGTTGATCAAAAAATGTTACTTGCTCTTTATAAACATGAATCCTTTACAAACATGATGATGCTGAAGCAGTGAAAAATACTTTGGCCCACATCAGCAGTGGGACAGAAACTGAGGCAAGTTCATAAGAGTTCCAGCCTGTTCCTCTGCTCACTCGACTCTGAGTAAAAGATCAACACTAATCATCATTATTTGTCTTACAATAACGTCATCAGCTCCATCCGTTGTCACTGATACCAATGGTGACAAAGCACATTCAACACCAAGAGCCAACTGGAACAGAAATGAACACGACAGCTCCAGAGTGACCTCATCAGCATGGAGGATCCCAAAGGATGATCCTGATACCTCCAAGGCATCCTGGGGGACTCTTGGAAAGTCTGCCATGGAGACAATTAATGAAGAAGCATCATCTGCTATTGTCTGAGAAAACTGCATTTTTCTGGCTTCTTAGCGGAGAGCCAGTTCAGCCTTGGAAACGCTGGAAAGGGCAGTACTCAGTCTTTGGGAAACACTGACATGGCTTCAAATAAACTTTTTTTGGTCTCACTCCATTTGAAAAATAAGTCATTCTATTTAGGACATCAGAAACAAACTTAAAAAGAACTCTCACCTGAGACACAATTTTGTCACAGGTCCTTCTTATGTGAAACCTTTTTCCAGATGCTCTTCCAAAGCCTGCTACCAGAGGACTGGATCAATATATTCATCTTTAGGCCACATCTTGACTCCATCAGGAATCAAACCTTGTGCAGAATGCAGCAGTAGGAGGCTTAAGAACAGCCTCTTATCTCCTAAATCTCCAATCTATGCCTTCAAAGCATAAATAGTAATAAATTTTGGGGGAAGAGGAAATCTGATGATCTAGTAAAAGAAATTTTTGGCAGTAAAGGGCAAGCCAAACTGGAGGGGAAGCTGAAGAAAAATCAGCAGTTTTGGACTGCCTAGACAGGCTCTAAAAAGGAAGAGCTAATAGGAGATAGGATTGACATTACAAATCTTTTACATGTTAGGAATAAGATGACACAAGAAACTGTATTGTAAGCTGGAGAATGTTGATAAATCAATAAAATTAGTTACACAAAAAACACCTGAGAACAAAACTGTCATTCATTGATTAATTCCATAAGATGCTGTATGTCATCAAATACAGGGTTGTTGTTTTTACCTAAAGGCCAGACTTATCCTTCACCTTGGTATTTAATTTCTGTCGTAGGATATTTGCCAGTGCTGATCTAAGCTTTTAGTGTACTGCCCTGGAACAACTTTGGAGTGAGTCCCGTGCATGCAGTCAGGCATTTCATAGGAGTCTGAAGGCATCTTTGTAAAAGTTTAGAAATAAAGTTTTTCAACTTGATGCACTCCAGAAATTATATTTTTCTATTTACAAAAGTGAATCCTAGATACCAGCACTGAAACAGGCAGAAAGGAGGGAGGGTGGTAGCAACACTGAACTAGAACCGGGGAAATCAACCCAAACCACCTTGCACTTTGGCTTGTGTAATACTAATATGAGACTCTTGAGTGCTCTTTTCAGTCTCTAACTGGAACAAAGCCGGTTCCATCCCCTGGAGAAATATTGATCTAAGACTGGTAGCATTTTCATCAATTTCAAATCCAAAACTCTGGGTCCTAACTACAAGAAACTTTTAAAGACAAATTCAAGGAGTGGTACTTCAAAAAATGAAGCTATTAGCTGCAGAAAAGAGGACTTGACTGGTATGAAAAGGCAAAGGCATCCCTGAGATTGGGGATTAAAAAGTAGGATGAACTCCTGTTATTAAGAGGACAATCCCAAAATTACTCCAGTAATTTCTCTGCATTCATCTGGGGATTTTCATTTAACACTTTATTTATCCATCTAATGGGCCAACTGCTTTTCTAATTGACAGGAAACAAGAGATTATTTTAATCTCCGACTAGCTCAATATGGAAAATATATCAATTAGAGAGAAAGAAAAACAAAGATGGAAGGAATAAATATTGCAAGTAACACAGAACTTCATTTTTCTCCCTCCCCAGATTGAATTGGTCTTCCTTTTAGGGTGCAGCTGCATGGACACCATTTGCAATGAACTTCCCAACATTGGTGGGAAATTTGCTGGGAAATCATTGGTAGGAAATCCAATTTACTGGTTTAGAGGTATTTACAAAATTATTTGTGATGAGTACACAGCATTTACAGCTCCACTCACAGAAAATGTAGCTCCTTGTAACAGATACTGTAAGTCTATTAAGTAGAGCTCTAAGATGCACACACTGCCAGCATAGTGATGCCATTAATGGGCATGAGGTGTTTGATACAACATTCATACAGGTGTCTTACAGACCAAATAACACATATTTGGTATGGACTAATGTGTTCAGCCAGACAAGAGCAACTAACCCAAGAAAAGCAATTATTGCTGGTACAATTTGCATCTGCTCCAAGAGGGTCTCTGGGCTCATTTCTCTCTATGCAGCACTTACAGCAGTCCACCTGTTCCATCCTGTTTTGAGAGCAGATAGCACAGATTAACAGCTCAAATATGCATTTAAGGTTCACATTTTTTCCTAACAAAAAGCCTAAGGGGAAAGGCTCATGTGATAGAAACTTTCCACCCACTCAGAGAACAATAAAAAAGACAAAACTCTGTGCTCAATCCGCAGAGCCTCACAGCAGAACCTGAAGTTGCCAAACGCAGGCTGTGACAGATGGCCATGGGAGCAAACTTGGAAAGCAAAGGCTTTCAAGGAAGATGGCTGTGGCTTTAAAGCTAACTAGTAATTGGCATGGCTGTCAGAGTTAGGAGTCTGTCTCTTGAGCGAGTTCTAGCTGCTGTGTTTACATGAGCACCCACACACGCCTGTGCGTGGCTGGCATGCGGCTCCCTGCAGGGAGGTATTAATAGCTTTGGGTCAGCTCTGTGCTGTGCATCTCTGCCAGAATAGCTGTGCTGGGCAGGAGCTCAAAGAGCTAAACTCACTGACTGCCATAGCCAGTAGAAAGTCCTTGTGTAGGAACAATTATAAGAGTAAAATTCCATTTTTAGTGACCCTTTTTTCTCTGTGGTGTATTTTATACACCAGTACAAAGTGTACCTCAGCTGCCATCACTAAATCCAGAACTAGTGACACTCTGCTTCAACAGACACCTTGAATCTCTGTGAGAAATGGACTCCAAGTATAAACTAAGGGAGGTGACACTGGGCTTCTTTAGATGAAGGCATCCTCATTTTTAAACAGCAGTAGTGAGAATATTCAGGAGGAAATGATAGGGCACTGCTCTCCCAGCTGATGAACTGGAACACCAAGGAGACACCTTGCCTGCCACTAATGCAAAACAGCTCATCCTTCATTTGGCAACTATTACTGACAAATGCTGAAATCATGTCACAGTAACAGAAGTAAGTTCTCATCCAGAGTAAAATCAGTAAGTTCCTCCTTCCTCTCCTTGACAAGCCTCACTGTCATCTGCTCATTACATCTTTCCTATTTTCCCCAGAGGTTTGGTCTCACTCAAGAAGACATGACACCAAATCCCTCTGCTCTTTTCTTTACCAGTCCAAAGAATACTCCATTCAATTTTCTGGTTCACTTGCCATTCAAACTAAAACAAAACATTGCTTACAGAATTTTGGCTATCAAGCTAGCTAACTGCAAAAGTCAGCTTTTCTTGTTTTCCAGATGATGTCCAGTCAATTTTCTAGATGTTGTGTCTCTCATTTGGGAAGACCTTCACACTTTTCACATAGAGAACACAACTGGCATCTTCACAATAGAAACTAACATTAGCTACTATAACCCTACCCTTCAGCAGCAGTAAAAATAAATCCTCCAGAAGGTGGAAGAAATCTCTGAAAATTACATATAACCAAGGTGGATGGCAAATCTTTGATACTAGTAACCTTCTGCAATATAACCTATAAGCTCCATTCAACAGATCAATCCAGCCCATGACTGCATTGTAGACATTTATTTCTACCAGCCCAGGTTCTTTAGAGATTGACTTTTGAAGGCACAGCTCACTGGCTGATAGTAATCTCTTCTCAAGCCCCTAAGTTTGTTTTTTTTTTTTTTTAAAACAGAGCTGCCACACAGGCAGCACTGCTTGACTCATCACACTGAAGCTCTGTGTGGAGCAGATTTAATTCCTCTGTATAGAATGCTTGATATATTTATCCTGGCACTTGACTTTTTCCTCATGAGACACCATCAGAGTCATAGCAGCTTTAAAAACCTAAGCTAATTCCATATATACAGAAGGAAAATGGCTGAGCTGGCAGGATTTGCTCCACTGAGGATACACATTATCTGAGCTCCCTTCTCTCCTGTACGTTCATAACAGCCTGAGTGGTTTCAAGTGGACCTTGCAGCTTATTTAGATCATTCTCTCTTCTCCCAGGCCAAAAGAGGGTTGGAAAGAGGAAGAGGGCAGTGAGGAGTCTGGTGAGGTCTATTTGTTTAGTGAGATCTATCTCTATAATAGATGTGCTCCTAGAGTTGTTCATTTGGTGATTAAAGTCCTTGGCAGGAGTTTTATTTGTGAGTGTGTGCCTATGGCTCCCAGAGCCAGGAATGGGAACTCTGGTACAGTCAGAAAATCCAACAGGGGCAGGGGGGCAGCAACCATCAACCCATATGAGTATCTCTCAGAAGTTTAACACAGAACATGATTGCCATTTTAAGTGTTATGTAACTAATCCTTGTGAAATACTTCCAAGGAAAATTGCTATTGAAAACTTATAAAATGGAAGCAGAAATATATCCAGGAGATACTGCATGATTGGTTGTACGTTCATTATTATTATTATTATTGTTATTAAATTATTTCTGAGGATGAAATAATGAGTGACTGTGCAACTCATAAAAAAATGTGTCTTAGAAGAGATATAAATTATAAATTACAATGAAACAAATGATCTTTTATTACCAAAATATCCTGTAAATTCTTAAGTTGAAACATAGAACAAGATCCCAAAGGAAAAGACAGGATAGAAGTCATCCACGTGTCAGAAACTAAATACTAAAGTAACTTTCTGGTACAGGGAGTTTTGGCTGATGTAGCTTTTTAGCCTCTCTAGGATCCAGTTTTTTCCAAGAGTATGAAACAAGTATCTCTGGAGTTAGCTGAACACACTGTTCAAGTTCACAGTCTGGTACCTTCCCTTCTGACATAAAACCCAAAGCTGAACTCCAACAGCACTCCAATATTCTCCACTGACACTTCATAGTATCATTTTCATCCATTACTAAAAGCGGCAAAACAAACTTTCCCAGGTTGGTTGCTAGCTTTACATTTTTTATAATATTTCTTATAAAATCTTTGAATTTTTTTTCTTACTTCTCATATCAGGAGAGGAAATATTAATATTTTAAAAATACCATTCTTTGCTTTTTATGCATTTTTTAATTTAATTTTTCAAGTTTTGTAAGAATGTGGTGTCTCATGGTTGGTGTGGTCCATCTAATGATTTAATAACACATTGACAACTATGGTTTTGCTATTGCTGAGATTATATGTGCCTTATCTTACAGCCAGAGACTACATCACAACCCATATTTCTACATGTTATATTAGTTTTCCTCTATATTTCAGGTGATTTTTAAGGGCACCTAATTTTACTGTGTTTAAAGAAGAATAATAAAAAGGACAACATAAATACATATAAGGACTGTAGCCTCCTTAATATTCATATCTGGGGTATTTCATTTGTGGAAATATCCACTCATTTCAGCCAAGTTCTACTACAGAACTTCTGGCAAAAAGGAAAAAAAAGGAACCAGATCTAGGCAGTCTAGTCACTAATGTTTGTAGCTGTGTGTGCCACAACTGGTGAGCAATTAATGCTTGTACCCAGGTCTGTTCAGGTTAGGGATGAAATGGTATGGGATAATATGATCCAAATGTATTTCTTCAATATCAATACAGTACTGATGAGTTTTTCAGTTATGACAGGATTTCTTAAAAGTCTTAAGTGCTACAATGCACATTCCTTTCATCTAGTGCTCATCACTGTAATGCAAGATTCTTCAATGTTCACGACACACAGGCTCTTTGCTCCCTCAGAATTCATTTAGAGGAAGCCATTAGATCTCACAGTTGCAGTTTAATGTAGGGATTTTAGGTCATCTCAGAACTTACCCTTTTCCAAGAACAGTTTTAATCTTTGTTCAGTACTCGAATATACTTTTATAATTATGCTTCAAGTGTTATTGCAGCTATATTTCAGATTTTACGTATGTAGGAAAATGCTATATTATTTTAATACTGACAGTAGAGTAAAAATCTATTCAATATTCACCTTTCAGGAAGCACAATCAAATATCCAAGAACACTATTAGACTTTCCTAGCATAAAGTTTCAAACTGCTAATGGATTTTAAATTGATGTCATAATGCTGCAATTTAAATACATGATGTTCATTAATTTTGCCAGAACTCTTCGTAGAGTAGGAGTGGTATGAAAGAACGAGGAAGGTTATATTTTTTCTACCTGCTTCTTCTTATCTGCTTCCCCATTTTTGATATACAAAAAGAGTCATTACATCAGCTTGACATGGGTGGGGGTGAAGTTTATTCCAATAGGTTTCAATTGGGTAACCATTGTGGACTTGTATCAAATTAATACTTTCTATGAAAAAAATCACCAGGAATAGGATAAAAACAACTAACACATGATAGGCATGACATTTCCTAAAGACAGATTTCATAGGACCTCTCACCAAAAATCCATAGGCACAAAGTGGAGGAAATAAGGGAAAGAAAGGTCATCTTGTTCATACACCTCCTTCTCACTGAAAGGTCAAAATTCATGTATTGAGTGAGACAGCAATATTGCAAAACAGACAGGCATAGTTTCCCACAAATCTCAAGGAGTCACCTTGGATGTGGATATTGAAAAGGGAAAAGAGATCACATCATGGAAGAATACTACAAGATCCTTTCCTACTGAGGGGAGTGAGGGTGGGTTCTGGATGCAAATTTTCTAGGTGAAGAATCCTCTACTTTAGAAATATCTCCAAAGTGAAACTGAAATGTGTCTAGATATAATGGCCCAGTATATACAACACTTCACATCTATTTGTATTCCAAATCTAA
Organism: Toxostoma redivivum; assembly: GCA_013397375.1. Lineage (NCBI taxonomy): Eukaryota > Metazoa > Chordata > Aves > Passeriformes > Mimidae > Toxostoma > Toxostoma redivivum. The sequence continues at coordinate 102,027 of VXBI01013437.1, read as the reverse complement.
TATATTTACTGTACATAAAGACAGTTTTTCCAAAGCTGTTGCTATGGCTACAAATCAAGGAAACCATAGCAACAACCCTGTATTATGTACAGCCTTAATTGCAGATTAAGTTATGTCTCTCTTTGCATTTTATATTAAATACTCCAACACAATCTAGCTTTAGTAATCTTAAATTTTTTTTCAGACTCTTTACTAACAAAAATTCCACAATATTACAGTGTTAAGTCAAATACACAACAACATCCTTGAAAAATGTCTTTACAGCATTATTCTGATCATACCTAATAACAGCCACATCATTGTTTTTCTCTTGGATAAACACTAATATCATCGTATTTCCTGATTTTTTTAAATGCAAATTACTGATCACTACCCCTTTAACCAAGTAATTGATTTTCCATCATCTCATAACATTTTTCAAGTCTCATTCCACTCAGCCTTACCCCCCAAAAAATCAGCTCCTCCTAACTTTTATTGCTATAGAAAAGTTTGAGAGGTTGGGCCTTTTTTTGGTTTGGTTTTCCTTTTTCTTCAGAAAGTAAGTATGCAATAGAGAGACAGAAAAGGCAGAGAAGTTCATTCTAGATTTTCTAGCTTCCCTGTCACTTCAGATGAGTGATTGGGTTGGTGGCAAATTACCCTAATTCCTCTGGTTTGTTGACCTTGTACATTTAAGTACAAGGAGTTGTAACTAAGGAGCTGGCATGAAGCCAGACCTTGGAGTGCAGCCTGAGAGGAACAAGTAAAGGAGAAGAGAGAACAAATGTGAAGAAAAGAAGAAGGATGTTAGAAGTGGCTGAGGAACAGGAGGGAGTGCTATCAGACAGCAGGAGACACCAGTGGGGAGACAGGATTCAAAGGACACTCCAGGAGAATATGAGCACATTCAACAGGTGCAAAAAGATTCCCTCAGTAAAAGAGAAGAAGCCAAAATTCACATCTTTAAAAGCCTTCTCTCCTATCTTCCCTCCATCACTTTACCTTCTGATAATTCATTGCAGAATTATTTCCTCATGCCATTTTGTCCTTGATGAGACATCAGCCCATTTTGCAAAAAACCTGGCCACATATATTTGGGGCATTAGCTCATCTCATAGTGTAAACTTTTCTGCTCATCATACATACCCCAGCAGCACAAAAAAAACCCTAGAAAATACCTTAATCTTATTAAATGAGCAGAATTCAATGTATTTGACACAATAGAGAATTAATAATTCAGAATTTCTGGATATATTAATAGAAATATACAAATGCTTATTTGACAAAGCAAGATGTGCTCTAAAAATCATAGTTTGAGAAAGCTATGAGTGTGAATTAGGAACATGAGCTATGCAAAAGCTTTTCACACAAGCATCACAACAAAAGTTCCCTCGCACAGGGAACAATTCAGTCAAAAGTTAGAGTATTTACAATAAGCAAGCCATGTTAAGGTTCTTCATTATCATTTTAATTTGCAAATATTAATGTAATCTGCAAATACAACGGGGAAAACAACTAAAATGACTATGTTTAAGGAGTCCTTCATGACCTAAGCTAAATTGAGACAAATGTCTTACGAATCGATATCGGTCACCAGTTTCAGGACATTCATTTCCATTTACTGTTAGAACTTCCAAGCGTGTTATCAAATTTAAGAATGAATTAAGGCCCTCACAAACTACTTCTAACCTCTGATGAAGGCAATGGTGAATAAAAAAGGATTAGCATGCTCCTCTCCTCTCCAGTTATCAGTTCAGACTGATAGTGATCAAGTGACCGTAGCAGCTCTGCCTCATTCAGATTCCACGCCTGCCACTGTGGCAACAACCCAGGGACATGCAGAACACGCTGCCCTCTCATTCCTAGAGGGATGAAGCCTTAACTCTTCTGAGCTCAACAGCACCTCCCTTTCCTTTCACTGGGACTACAATTCACATCCGAACAGTTCTCCTTTCAGGTGCTTGTCCTTTTTCTACTTTATAGATAATGTACTTTAGCCTCCAAAATAGTGCTGCACCTTACAGGAACAATTATTAAAACCTATATATGTTTAAAAGAAGCTGCCTCCTAAAAACTGCCTCTTTCTCATTCTGATTTTCATATTTAACCCACTAAAGGTAGGATAATAACTAACTAGTCCAATACACCTACAGGACTAAATATAATGAAGTGGTAAAGTATTTTCATTCTCTGTAAAAGCTGTTATGTGAATGAATTTCACTCATTAATAACTTTAATTTTATAGAAAAGAATAACTAGCAGTTAGTGGAAGTCTGATAGTATTTCTGATGACTGACAGTGCTATAACTGATCACTAACTATAGAAAGAGTTCATTTTTTGTTACCTTATTTTGAAAGTTTCCATTTTACAAATACTTCAAAGAGAGAGGGGAAGTCCGAAGAAAATGGACCACCACCACCAAAACCCAACAGTGGCTGTAGAAATTTTGACAACTAAGACACTTTAAAGCAGGAATCCCTATAAAACCTAATTTCATCAGACAAATATTTTTATCAGACAGCAAGTATTTTGCAAAGCAGATACACATCAGTGAATTTTAAAGTACAGAATGCAAATACATACCTAGCTTTGAAATAGCTATGAAGTATTAATGCAATACTTCCAGAATAATCCAGTAAACCTCTAGCTTTATACATTTACTAGACTCATATATGCTCATTCCACAGATCACTCCCTTTCCCTCTTTCATGCCCATACAAACAACTTCTTTGGGAAGACCAGGCAAAATGAAACATTTTTAGGACCTTATTGCAACACAAGAAAATTTCCTTTTGCATTAGAGGGATTGAAGGATGGAAATTAATCTGAAAGATTTTCTTGTTTAAACAAGTTTTCACTCAGTCGAGGGTGATTTTGAGGCCAGTTCACTGCCCTCTCCATTGCAGACAAGACAGAAATATTAAAAATTTCAAAGGTCATTTAAGTGGTAACATACTTCTAAAATAGCCACTTTGCTCAGAAACACCCTTGTTCAGTTTTTACACTGAGCAGGTTGTTAAAAAGCATGAGATGGGATCAGAGAAAAAGAACTCTACTGGTCCATTTTGCCAGGCTATTAAAACCAGGTCTTACCTCTTGTGTTTTTACATTTATATATCCATAATGAGTTTTCAGAGGCTGCCTTTGGCCATTAGAAAATGGGATCCACTTGACTCTGGTTTGTCCAAAGCAGTTTAGGATCAAAGGGAAAGTTACTTCATTTGTGAGACGAACAATGATCAGACAGAGGAATGCTGCAATGAAACTCACAGCAACAATGGACTTTCTCTGTAATGAAAAGAAGAAAGGAAATAAATTATTAAAATTGAGAGTCAGTTTTAATAAAAAAATACATATCTTCACTTGGAGGATGAAGGAAAAACACTTGAGAAAGCTTTATGTGAAATTATTCCTCTGGTAGTCACCTTGCTGCAGGAGCACAAGGAGACAGGTGACTGGATTGTTTTATTTCAATAAATTTGCATTTCAGAGGTTTGCAGAGTTTCTTTTAGAACCGGCTGCAAATGAGTCAGTTTTGCTCAGAGAAAAAAAAAACCAAACCAACAAAACAAAAAAAAAACAAGCCTTTTAAGGTTCAAAAAACATCTATCAACTTTAAATTTTATTTGCATTTGGAATAAAGTTTTTATGTAAACATCCACACCAAAGTTTTCACTCAAAATCATCTTTTTCTGGGGATGCAATACACAAAAAGAAAATGCCATCTGCAGTGACTCCACACAAAGTTTACTGGGAAGTCTACCATCACTACAGATCATTCCATGCAAAGAATTCATGCTCTAACTTTAAATACTTTAGGATAAATTGTTGGTGAAGTCAACACCGCATTCTGCCTTATTCCAGGTTCATGAATTTACAAAGCAATGCATTATTATTTTGGACAAGATGACCCTCATTGTTACTAATTCAGCCAGTCTGAAGCCTGTGTCTAGTTAGTCCTTCCCTTCTGCCTCTACCCCATCCAGTCAGTTGGATTGGAGAATTTAATCACAGATCACAATTTTTTCCCTGGGTAACTCCTCAGTCTGCAGGTGGAAAATTCGTAAGGAAGTAGGATGTTTTCCTTATTTTTAACTGTTATTAAAAATACCACAATCAATTACTTCTAGACAAATTACTTGAGGACAAACATGTCAGCTGGCATGTGTAAAGATTCTACACATGATACTCTATCAGAAAGATTATTTTCACATTTTCCCTGAGGGAATGAAACAATTATCATTTACAGGTGTTTTTACTGTACTTTAATTACATTCTAGGTTTACCTAATTTGCCACAGTTTAATTAGTCTACTAAAGGTAATTCTATCATTCCAAACACTAACATCTACAGAAAGTACGGGGGGAAAAAATCTTTTGCCTAAGGGCCTGTACATAAGTGTATAATTACACTTAATGCTGGATGACAGAATGTGATCACCCCAATTCCCATCTACAAATACCACCAACTAACCAGCGAGGAACACATTTAACACCACTTATTTTACATAATGGCAATAAGATCACACCTGATGCCATGGTAAAGGCAAACTATCATTGCAAACTGGTAAGATAAATCTGTTCTTTGCACAACTGCAAGAATCACAGTGAGCCCACAGCAAATTGGAAGGGATGTTATGATATTCCCACAAACAAGAGTTAACAAAATAATCCATTGCAGGGGTCAATTGCATGGCTCTGTGTTCTGATGTACTGGGAGGTTACAATTTATAAGATAAAAGCAATGAGAAACTGGGCTGGAAAACTTGGGTGAACGAGGTCACTGTGAGAAGAAAAGGAAGAGGAGGATGAAGAAGTATTGTGGCACTGTGATTCAGTGAGGAACCTCAGTCAGCTAATGGGTGTGCAATGTAAAATTAAACCCAGTAAATCTTCAGAGGGCAGCGCAGCAGCCACAACCCAATCTCAGCTTTCAGAATTCATGGAAGCCACTGCACTTTTCATCACCTGCATTATAACAGATTTACATTAAATTGCAATAAAATGGCTGGGGAACACTTCTGTGTCACTTCTCTTTGTAGCAGATGGAGTCAGAAGCATTTAGCTATATATCAGAGCCTTGTAAGTGCTAAGAGCAGCCAAGATGTGCAGTGCAAGTGATAAGCATAAAGCAATGAGAGGGAGCATGGATTAGTCATATTATTTATTGCAAATCAGAATTAAAGTATTGCAAATATTTAAAGGGGAATCTAGATCTCATTCCACTACATGAGCATGTTTCAATCAAAACATCGACAGCAGGAAGCAAGATTGCTTGTATGATGCTACTACCTGATTTCCACATATCCTGTCTTCCTGGTTTATTGAATATCATTTTTACTTCCTTTATTTTGTGCAGATCTATTCTGAACCTGAAAACAGTGAAATCAGCTTAATGTGCTTCTCAAAGGGAATTGTTCTAAACAGTCCTTGTCCTGAGAAGAATTCAGATTGTGTAGCTGAATTTCTTGGCCTTCACTAGGAAGTCACCTGATTTTTATATTTCTTTACTTTAAATGCACTGTGTTACCAGATGAAAGAAAAATTGTGGCCTTTTGTGGTTTTTTTATGTAAGAAAATATTGTTTGAAAAGGAAAACAGCAAAGATTTTTCTCTGTGCTTAGCCAGAAAGAATCTGCACTAACAAAAACATTCAAATGAGAGAAAGGAATTTTTACAACAGAACAGAATTAAGGCATCTGTTGAAATTGTTTTGGGGAAAAAATCTAGCCATATGCAAACACAGTGGTTACGTACCAACTTGTACAAAGGACGTTTGTATTAAGTATTCAGTTCCCCTGCAAATTTTGTTGAAGGCATGAGATCCAACAACAGGCATTCTCTGTGGGAAATACTACAAACTGGCATTTCAGCGGCTCTGTAAATTTCACTGTAAAAATACTGAAAAACACCAAAACACATACTTTGCATAACTGTAGCCTTCTTAAAGCACTAAGTAAAAGAAGTCTACCCAGTGGCCATGAGTATTCTACAGGGCACTTCTAAAAGTAATTTGGTTCCCTTAAGTCCCTACATTCTTTACCTACTATTAAAAAACTAAACAAAACAACAAAACAACAAACCAATCGACCCCAGGTGCTATTCGTCATCAACTGCTTCTTGTAAAGTCTCCTTTACTGCAGATAAATGGATTGTATTATTGGTCCTCTGATAAAACTTAAAATTTAGCATTTAAGAATCCAGGAATTCTACATGTCATTACGATATGACAGAGAAGTCTGAAGCTATATACAGGGATGAATTCCAAGTTGTAATTTGTCTCAAAATTTGTCTGCATCATCATTTTAAATACTCACACATCTACCATTTGGGAGAGCTAAACTAACACTAATTAGTAAGTCTACAGAGAAACAAATCTTATTCCTTCTTAATTTTCAGTTCTCATGAATGCAAATTGTCTCTTAACAAATGAAATGTTTCTCTAACATGGACATATCCTGTGCATAAATCTCAATCAACTTTTTTTTTTTTTTTTAGCTAATCTAATGTAGACATTTTGATATTGACAACATTTACATAAGAAATGTATATTCAGTTATAAACATCTTTTAAATGTTTCCCATTTTTCACATATTCAGTGAGGAGTACACAGTAAGACTTACGTTAAAGAGTTTCTTAGCAGGACAACTTACACGGTATATCAGCTCTTGTTACATTTTATTTCAGTCACTATAGTACCTGACTAGCCTAGATGGCAGTGCAAGAACAAAATTACCCTTCTCATGAATACAGGATCCTATAGCAGAAGAGTGAAGGAGTTTACCTTTTGTTAATGAGACTGTGTACCTACGGGTTCATTCCCAGTTTAAAAAGAAAAAAAAAAAGTGGCAGAAGAGGAAAAACTTGAGATCAGAGTACATGAACTGCAACACCTCAGATCCCATTGGGCTAGAAGCACTCACCAGGACTAAACAGTTTCTTCTTTTTACTCAATCCCCACAACAGCATCATCCCACTTGTGGTGTCAGTTATTTCTCAGACACCAAGGTCATTCTGTCTAGTATGTATATCAAAATCAATAACTAGTAGGCATGAATCGCATTCAATTTATATCTAGGTTGTTAAAGTAAGAATTGAAATAAAAAACAGGAGCGTCATATTAATCTGCTAGAAAGAATTTAATTTAAAACTTCATGGAAATAAAGCAATAACTACTTTCAGGGGTATAAATATATGTATTTGGCAACATGGTCTCTAGCACTATTTATATGCTTCTTATTATCTAGTTTTGGCTAATTACCAGTGCCAGGATGATTCATTAGTTTCAGTTTGGGCAGGAACTTGATAGTCTGAACAAGTTTTAGTCATATTTTTCTTTCATAATCTGTTAAGAAGTGTGAGATGACAAGATCTTTTCTTTATAGTTCAATAATGCCTGACAGAATAACAAGACAAAAACATTTTTTTTGTGTTGTATACAGCTGTCTGGGAGGGAGGGAGGGAGGAAGTAAATATTTCCAGCATAGGAAGATAATTTCTTAAGTTGTAAATTCTACTGAGATCTGTACTAAGTACCTTTATTCCACTTCCTAGCCAGAGCACAACATCCTGCCACTTGGCATGCATTATATGGCAGAGACTATCAAACCACTTCACAGGCAGGAATAAATCCCCATCCTAGTGAGTTTCACAGTAAAAACCCATTTCACAGGTGCATAAACTGAGGTTGAAATCAACTTCCCTAAGATCACAAAGAACTCAACAGAAGGTGATTTTTACTCAACTCTTAAACTTTCACTCTAGAACTATTTTCTTTTTTAGGCTTATTGTTTCTATCACAAGTAACTGCCTGAATTTGTTAAAAGACAAAGTTGAACATGATATTATGGAAGATTCCAGTAAAGAACCCTAGGAATCATGCCCCAAACAGTAATTGCAAATAAGCCTTTTTTCATAAATTGATTTTCTTCAGTACTCATTCTTTCTTTTATTTTATAGATACATGGCAGCACCAAGCTTGGAAGGACAAATGAAAGGTAAAGACTTACGTGAGGGCTTTGGGTCTCTTAGATGACACAATATGCAGTAATATTGTATTATTTTCACAATACCTACCTTTATGGGCACAGTGAGTACCTCGATCACTTTTTTAATATCTCTGCACATCATACTATTTTCATTATAGGACTGATGCAGGGTTGCAGTTTTTATTCAAGTATAATCGCAATTGAAAACAATAATGGCTACACTTACTGAATTTGTTTCATTGTGTAGACCACCATATGTAAAAATAGTTTTATTTAATTTTCTCTTTTATAGTCTTGAGCATCCCATTTAAAAGCTACTTTCTATTACGACAGAGCATTAAATGAAATTCTTTCAGCACTCTAGTTCAGCATACCTTACTGATTTCACTGTTACTAGAAAAAAACATGCCTTCCAGCTATTTCTTTTGTCCTGAAACAAGGCTGCTGAAGAGATAGTCAAGCAGGCGTCCTAGAACATCTTTTTTCTTTCTTTCTTTCTTTTAAAAGGACATCTTTGCTAAACTGGAATGTAAGCAGCCAGGAAGCTGAGAAATAAGAGCAAAAATGAAGTTCGGTGATGAAGAAATAATGCAGGAAATGCAGCATACCTAAAAATAGGTGGTTACAATGAAAGAAGCATGTGAGTTTTATCCTGAGAAGTGCTTCTGGTTAGAAGGTATCCTGAATCAGAACTGTGTTTGAGGACTGTGGTGCTTAAGCAGGCATGAATAGAAGACACATTACTTCTTGTACACCTTCTCTGCAGGAGCTCTGGCCTTTCTATGGCTAAGACAGCTCAAGGGCTCTCAAAACACAGCTCACTGTACCTCTTGTGTTGCTGTCATTTGTTAAAAACTTGTTACATAATTCAGTTTTTATGATGATTCACAATTCACAGGTGGTGTGTCTAGGTTCATAGCAGCTCAACATATTCAACCATATCTTTCATTAAAGCCAAAACTGTGCAGAGTGGGTTCAGGCTTACTGGGGTAAGACCTGAGCAATGAACAAAACAGCACAGTCCAAATAACTGATATAACAGCAGCAGTCTGTATTAAAAACCTTATATAAGAGATAATCCTCCTATATGTAAACCCCTTTTATTAGTCTCAGGTAACTGCACAACTTTATTACACACAGCATTCCCATCAGAAAGAGCACACTTATTTAGGTAATAATATGGAAATATGTACGGTGAAGAACTTCCAAGTTTCAAGGAGTAATTACTGAAGTATTTTGAAGACCTTCCACATGCTATCATGCATAAGAAGCTACCACATTTGAAAAGCCCCAGTGATTTTGAGCCCTTCGAATTGCAAAGCATTGCCAGATTTCAGGAATTATTTTGTGTCACTATTCTCTCTTGCCCTAAACTCAAAACCTGATAAGAAGGAGCATTATTTGACTGGAGATATTCTTATCCCTTCAGGCTTTCCAGCACTTTGAGCTCCCCATATCCTATAGTTCTTGCTATTCACTTCATGCTTACTTAAAGCTGAATCTGCTTCCTCCAGCAGTCTGGTCCTGGCCCAGGGTTCTCTATGCAAATAGCCCCACTCCACCAGGCACAAACACACCATTAGCACAGCCCCAGCCTCACACACCACAAGGTCACACTACCACCAAAGCAACCTAAACTTCTGAGCAAGGCATGCCTTTGGCTAGTCTGCTACTTGGTTTTATACTGCAGCTGAAAGCTGTCCAGTAATTTAAAAGATCTATCCCCATAAAATCCCCATGGCAGCAAAGCACACTTTAAATAAGGTTGTTGATTTTTCATTCTATAAGATCTGTTAAGAATATTTAATCTGAAACTCCAGTTACTGATTCACCGATGTCCTTCACTACCTAGGGTGAACTTCATCAGTAGATGCAGATGCATATTATATAAACACTAATGTAGTCTCTGCATGATAAAGTAGAATTAAAAAGGAAAAAAATGAAAAGCCTCTGCAGCACAGCTCTCAAATGGTGATTTTTATTTTTTTTTCTGGTGCTGGATTATTGCCCAGCTCTTCTTATCAATACCTTGGCAAGCTTTCTGACACACACAGGCTGACATACGCTTCCCTATAATAGAACTGCTGGTACAAGAATTTGTGATCTTTCAACCTGGCAGTTGGTTGTTACTACTTATTGAAATAGTACCTGATTGTAGCTATTTTTCACCTGCTGAGAAAAGTTCAAAGAAAAAAAACCACCCATATGTGAGTATTAACTCTTATCCTGCCAGATATACCTCACTTAGATAACCTCTCTTTCTCCTCTATAGAAATTCATAAAGATTCATGATTGGCAACATCCTAAGACTGAATCTTAACTGAGTGATTTTCACAAACATTCTGAAAGGCACTCTATAGCTGCCAACATCTTCATGAAAATTCCTTTCAGAAAGTTAATTCTTTCAACCAGAAATAGACTAAAAATGTATAAACCAGTAGAAAAACAACAATAAAAAGCCCAAAAAATACATCACGAAAGATTCTTAGAAGACAATAAAATACCAGCAGACTTCTAGTCAGCAGATCTTTATATCTGAAAAAAAAAATGTAGTTATTAAAATATTTCTTTACTATTTTGCATGAAATACCAGAAATACTTAATTTCTAGTTTCAAAAACTCACAGGAAAGGTAATGTGATGGCTTCTAAAGTGAAAGTGAGATAAATTAAATTTTTGTTTGCAGCAGTAAAATCATTAGTGTGATTGGTATGCAGCAGGAGGAATGGATGTTAATCACATACCTATATGTTTAGGAAATACTACACTGGGATGTAACCTCTAGAAGTACTGACTTCTAGATAAGAAAGAAAATAATCAGACAAATAAAATTAACACTTGACAGCAGCCCAGAGGCAGAAGAAATGAAAGTAAATAAAATGTTGCAACAACTCCATATTCTCAGGCTGCACATCTGTGAAGAAAATGCCTTTTGCTGGAAACCTTCACTTGCCTGCAGCTCACTTCTGCCTGTGGGGAAAGTTTATGCTACAGAGCAAAAACTGCATAACCAGAAATTCACAGAAATTCACACAAATGGATTGTAATTGCCGACCACCATCTGGACAAGCCAGGCTTTCTCCATTGAATTTTCTTCTGTAAAGATCCCTGACTGCCATGCTGGACTTGAAATTAACAAAAAATTGACACCATGCCTCTGTTTCCTTCTAAAAGCCATTTAACATTGGAAGACAAAGGAGATCTTGCCCTGCCTCTTAACTTGGCAGGTCCCTTCACACCCACACTATTCTTTGGGAGGACAGCACCTTTGGAAAGTTCTTCTTTGGATGTTCTCTCTGCCAGTCTGTGCAATGCACCTGCTCTTCATAAGCACAAAAAGAAAAACAGAAGCAGGGGATCATTAATGATTTTGTCTTGTACCCTCAGCCAGCCAGGGCACCCTAACACAGTGCAGGTGAATGCTTGGTTACAGAGGCAGGGATGCAAAGCTGGTTTAGTGTCAGGAGCCATATGGGCTCTTTAAGGTCTGGCTAAACGAAAGGCTGGCTTTGCTCTGAAATACAAAAATATTCAAGTGATAGACAGTTCCTTCACTAGGCAAAGGTTTAAGTTTAGAAAGGAGAAAAATAAGTTTTTACACACTGGTCTTCTTTAAAAAAAGAAGAGGGTAACTGTGAATTAGAAAGAAGCTGTTCCTAAGCAGAGATGCACTTCAGCCAGGCTGCAGGAGATCTTTTGTAGTCTCTTCTCTTTTGTTCCTTTTTTTTTTTTTTTTTCCTTTTTACATTTGACCAAGAGATTCTCCAGCACAGCTGTAGGAATGTTGTCCTGGATTGGCAGGAGGCAAAGAGCAGCCTCTATGGATGGATTTTTACAAAGAACAAGGAAACCTTGGGCTTTAAATTCTTTTGACAGTTTGCCTGTTTTCCATCAGACATGGAAATCTCCTGTTTACTTCGGATAAACCTGTTCCAGCCCATTTCATCCATACACAACTGCCACACACGTCATCAGGAAAGCAAAATGTATTATTCAATGCCTCCAAGCATTGTCTGCTTCTGGCACGTTGAGTACCATTCCAACAGGCTTAACCATTTATAGCCAATAAAAAGCACAACCTAATTACAGAGAAGTCTCAGCTGAGATCAGCTATTTCGTAATGGGAATTTGAAATTTTCTGCCGGATAGCTGGGAGCATGCTACTTTTAGTGAGGGGAAAAAAACACCTTCCCAGCTTAAATCTTGTTCCTTTCTGTATGCTGTTTTCTTTATTGGAAGCTTAGAAAAAGGGGTTGGGGAAACAAAAACAAAACAAAACAAAAAGAAACCAACCAAAATCAGGACACCAGCATGGCAGAATCCTCTCTGAAGAGAGACTTTAATCTACTCCTGTGGCTTACAAACCTTCAGGGCACCAAATCTTTGAGCAAATGGAGGCACACGGAGGATGTAGGATTTGCTGGGATGGTCACTTTAGGGTCTAAGGAGTGCATGTTCCAGCACAAGAGCAATATGCCATAGGACAACATGGAATAGGGAGGGGATTTAGGGGGTGTGTTTGGATGAAGGTATGCAGAACCCAGCCAGGCACTTTTATTGGAAACATTAACGATCATATTATTATCACAGCACTACAGAACAGAGCTTTTAATTTAGGATGCACAGCAACTGCATTAAACACTGCAAGCTCCTAGCAGCACATCCAACTATCTTATGATCCCAATGAAAAATAGGAAGCAGGCCTACATTTTAAATCTTTTTTTTAGGAGGGGCTACACTGAGCAACGCAGTGTCAGTACCAACACAGAGGGGCAATTGACCTGTACATTTTTTGGCAGAGATATTTCTTTCACTGATGTGATCTTTAAATTACTTCTGCTCATACCATCACGGGAAGATGTTGCAAAGCAGCAGGAACTTACACAAAATTTCTTGCCCATTTAATACAATTGTATTCCTTCTACAGGTAGGACTCTGTTCATTATTCATCCTTGGATAACATGAGCAAGAGGTTATCAGAAGCTACCTCAAAGGAGACTCTCCAGATAGCAAAGAACATGCAGCATTGCAGTTACAAAACACGACTGCTCCCATACTGCTCAAACAGCTGATGACATATCCCTCAGTTCATTGGGGAGCTCCTTAAATCAGGGCACTGACACTCAATAAAAGCACTGATCAAGGTAGTGCCTTCAACTTAATTATGAGCTTTATTGATCACATCTTCTCTTTATAAAAAGAAAAAATCGCGGTTCATGGCAGGAGAAGGTAACCACAAAGCACTGAGCTGCAGTGGGACTTGGCAGAACAGATTCCTTGGAGTGGGAAAACTTTGCCTTTTGTGCTGACCTCTCACTTCTAGGAATTAGGAAACTGTTTTAATACAAACCTCTTTTCATCAGAAGGAGGTAAAATACAATTTCATGTTTACAATAAAATCTATGATCTGAGACTTATTTTGTGAATACATGCAGTTGAATGGGATACCTGCAGTGGAATAGCACCCAAAAGCCACAATCAGGAGTCAATCTCCATTTTGATAAAAGCTGTAAATTCTTTGGATTCATTATTTCTGCACAGCATCTCAATAGGAGCTAGAGAAAATCATAAAAATTGATAGTTTTCCAAAAGAAATCCTTCCAAGCAGTAAAGTTTAATCTCTCACTGATCTGTTATCCTGATAGAATAGTACAGGGACAGTAACATATATATCCTACCCAAACACACATTCCATCATTGTATCATGCTCCTCTCATGCTGGGTGAGCTAACTGAATTGAACTTGACCTTCAAAGCCCTTGGAATGCAACAAAATATCTCTGTTTTCTGACATTTATGGGTGGCTTTTCTGCATGGCTGCGTTTATTGCCTGGAAAATAATGGTGAAAGCTGTGTGTACAAACCCACTACAAACACTGACAAATCACATGAAAGGAAGACAGATTTATTCAGTGTAGATTACTCCACAGCTAATCTAACCAAATCCAAGTTTTACATTTTTAAAGCAGATCAAAAATTCATAGAGTTAGCATTTCAATACAATAGATATATATTACAGCTTTATTTTAATCTGCAAGTGTAATTGAACTGGTTTGGATTTTCTATGCTTTTATTTTTGCTTAAAAAAGCTTTATGTGTTTAATATGAAAATGCATCATTGAACCAGCATATGCACAAGAAAAACCCCATGAAAAATTCATACAGAAGATTATCAATCTCTGTCTAATAAGGCTTAGAGAAAAACACATTTGGACACGATTCTATATTAAAAACTGTAAGTGCTACACATGGAAATGCAAATATATCCTATTTGTGGCTTTCTTAAACTTAAAAGAAACAACTCCTAGCCACTCTATCAGAGCTGATCTAGAACATTTTGATGAAAGAAATGCAACACAATTGGGCATCTATCAGTTTTCCATCCTTCAGTCCATCAAACATAGAGAGATTGTCATGTGTCAGAAATTATTTCAAACCCCTGGTTCCCTGCAACCACATTCTACTCATTTGCATGCAAGAAACAAACAAAAGTAGAACAAACCTCCAAAACATTCAAATTGAGTTTAATTTTTGTGTAAGACATAATAAAGACATAATCCACTGTCCAGGTACTTGGTTCTATGCCAGCATATCCAGCTACTTGCACTGAACAAAGTCAACTGTGGAATTCTGTCCCTCCTTCATATAAAGATATCTCTAATTGATTACAGGAGAGCAAGAGAAAGCTAGAAGTACAATTAAACAGGAACAGTAAGAAAAAGATAATTTTTAAAAATTCTTTCCCAAGGCCTCTGTATGGGTTACCCAATTTGCAAACTCAGGATCCCTCAACTCCCACACTTGAGCCAAGTCTCAAGCTCAGCTTGTGAATGCTCTTGCTGACATCTGTGGGACCCAACACTGCACCTCTGTAGCTTACAGCCACAGGGGAACTTCCTGAGGTGCCAGCTGTGCAAGCCTTGACCTGGATATGAACAACAAGTTCTCATCTTCATTTCTGCAGTTAGTGCAGGAAGCAGGTTCTGCCCACAACCTTTCTGTAGGATATGCATCTCTCCCACACACTAACAGTCCTGAAACCATCTATTTTCAATTATCTTAAACATCAGTCTGGTCTAAACCAGTAGAATTAGGCCACCAAAACCTTAATGAACTCATCACAGTGTCCCAGAGGTTACAGAAGGATTTTTTTTCCTTTCCAGCAGGAAAGTTGTCAGAGACACTGGTGAGATTAAATAATGTACCACAGGACCCTTTGGAAGTACTAGGCAAAGGTGAGTTTTCCTAAAGTTCAGTTAGAACCAGAATCATACTCCGTTACTTATGAAAATAGATCCTAGACACTTCAACATCTATTATATTCAAAAAGCATGTATAATGAATGCATGAATGTTACTCTTACAATTACTGTTTTTAGTGTTTATTTCCTCTCAAAAAGTCTTCACTTTTATCAGTTTTTATCTCAACCTTTACCCCGGTGCTGCTTAGGCAGCAGTTACCAACACAAGAAGGAATTTGCACAGGACCTAACACCGCACTGCCCTGTGGCCACACGTTACTGGCCATCTTTCATTGTGCCCACATTCTCTGTCAGAATACTTGGGTCTGTAGTAGTTTGTACAGTCATTACAAGTTATGTAAGTTTATTATATGTTCCGGTCACTAGAAGTCATAAAATCTATCCCAGTGCTCTGAAAATAAAACATAAGATTTTATAAATAAAGCATAAGATTTTCTCAGAGAACCTCTAAGTCTTCTAGCCATAAATCTCAACAAATGATGCTGTTTGTTTAAATTAACACCACTATACAGATTAATGAGACAAGTTGTCCACCAATCAGGGGAGGAACACAAAGATGCATCCTAACATATTTAATTTCCAGGTTTATTCATTTTCAGTGTTATATAATGTGACATACACATATTACTGAAGAAGTTAAAAGAACAAAATGCACATTACAAATCAGCTGGTCATTTATAATTTCATTTCAGGTGCCAAAATTAATGATGCCCTTTCTCGTTAGATTTTTTGTACTTTTTTTATTAAATCAAAAACAGAATATGTGAGTTATCAGAATATTTATCTGCAATTTCCTTGCTTCTGCACATGTAACTAATCCCAGAGTGGTGGAAAATAGATTTAATTGGTTAAAACCTTAGGTTTGTTGGGACTCCCACAACTTAATGCCTGGAAGATCCAACTTCAGATGTCGATGCTCAAGACATTAAATCCTGATATTTTCAATTTCTCATTCTCAGTTATTCAGCATTCACCACAAATGTCACTGGTCAAATTTTAGCCTGTCTTACTCCATTTCCTTTGTCTGAAAGCTACTACCTCGCTGAGTACCACAACATCTAATTTTATACCCTCTGACTATGCCTAGTTACTCTAATCCTCCAAAAATTCACACAGTTCTCCCTATTTTGCCAGATAGTGACTCTACTTCAGCAGCTTCTTACTACCCCACAACACTGTTGTCAAATTTTCCTCTTTTACTTACCTTAAGGAACTGCAATATTTAATTCTTTAATCCCTTTTTTGCAGTTATGCCCCAACTTGCCTTTTAAGTCAAACCTCCCCATCAGTTTCTCCTTTCATAACTGTTTTTAAGAATCTTGTACTTAACTATTCTTCATTTATACATAATCTTCTGTCTAGCTGACTAGATTTTTCACCTCACAGTAATTCTTTTTATCCTACTAAATAGCCTTTCTCTTTCAGGAAACAGAGTCCTCTGTAGAGCAGCAGGTGTACGTGCCCCCTTTCCCTGTAGTTGTTTGGCTTTGGTTTCTCTCTTGTGGTTGATGTAATGGTCAGCAGCCCTGTTAATAGTTTTAAGACTCTGGTATTGAGATCCAGATGTTCTGATTGGAGTTGTATTAACAAAAAGACAGTATTGTTCCACTTAGGCCATGCAAAGTACCCTCTGTGGCAAGAAGCACAGCTGTAAGTTTACAACACTACAGTGTAAGAAGGTGCTTTAGGGGGTAACTGGGGGCACCACCTTTTTGGAAGTATTTACCTAGAAACTACTAATTTAAATGAACAGATTAGAAGCAGTTTTCTGAACAACAGACTGCATTTAATGTATCTAATTGGTCCTGTCCATTCTCAGAAACAGACCTTTGATACACCTTCTTTCAACTGGATTTAGCAAAGTAATTAAACCAAACTCTTCAATCTTCCAGAAAGTAGGTCCCCCATTATCCAGATAAATCAGCTTCTCAACCTCTGCTCTTCTGATTTCAGGTCATCCTCCTTGACCATAGGTAGTAAACTCAATCTTTCAAAAGGGACCTCACTCTGTGTGTTCAGCTGTAAAACTTCCCTGACTGAAGGAATTTCATGGTTCAATTTTATTTCGTTTACTGATAATTTGGTGAGTGATCAGCACACCCATAATGAGTCCTAAGTCATTTACTTCTAGCTAATGAGCTGTCAGTATGTCAAGCACCATGGTTGCTTGATCCTGTTTTTCTAGGACTTGTCTAATTGACGTTTTTAAACTTTTTTTTTTAACATTGCAGAACATCCATATAGTCTTCTGTTACTTTAACTTTGACATCAGATGTAGGAGACAAGTGACCTCCAGAAAGCTTTTACGAAACAACTTTCAGAAGTGGTCTCTGTCATGCCAGGCAGGACAGAAAAGGCTGCAGCAGCTAGAATAACAGGAGCTGTTGGGCTCAGGGTCAGATTTTTGGAAAGCACTTCACTTTCTGACAGGGAAGTTACAGAAATGGGTCAGGAAAATAGCATCTCAATCTATTTTTAAGCCTTTAGGTACTTTAAAAACAGTGTGCAATGATCAGCCTTAACTCAGTATTTAGGAGTGTCTCAAGGAAACACATTGTGCCCAGGCTCTACCATGACAGAAAATCAGCCAAAGCCAGGTCACTTTACAGAGGAATACTCACTATGGTTTTAAAGAGAAGTAAGAGAAATTTTGACACTAAATGATTTAGCCTCTCAAACTTTGACTGAGATTGTACCAACCATGTCATATTTTGTCCAGTGAAGAGTAGAAGTATACAAAGCATTAGAGGATGAAGTAAGCTACTAGGGGTTAGAAACATTTTATTTCACTTTTCTGCCTTTCTACACTAAAGCTGTCATCTCCTAAAAGGCTCATACTGCCACCTCAAAGAGACAGAAGCTGACACAATCCTTTAAAGTGAAAGGAAAAAGAGATTTTGTGATATCATAAAACTGGGGGCGATAAAATAACAGTAAGTACAGCAAGATATTTGCTGCTCATCTTTCACTTCTGTCTTTTCTTGTTGTTATTGTACACTCGAAGAAGTAATGCAGCTTCTCTCATACACCCAAAGTGCTTCCCTTTGGTGAGCTAAAGAATACCAAAACTTATAGCAACTCTGCACTGGTTAAAGTTCTCTGAGTTTTCTCTGTCTTCCCTGAACACAGGATAGATATAGATATGTGATATTAATACATAGAAAAATAATTTATAAATTGCTGGACTATTTTACTGACCAGAGAGCAAGGAGGAAGGAATACCAGAGAGGTTTTGACAATCAACTGTGAGGCAAAAATCCCCCAAGCCCAGTCATAGTACACAAGCTAAGTTAGAGAATCAAGTCTGCACCGTGAAAAAAGTAAAGACCTTGAAAGAACCCCTTTGCCACCTGCAGCAAAAGTGGCCCACAGCAGGCAACACTGCTGACTAGGGGAAAGTGTTGTTATTCTATTATATAGGGGTAAATTATTTGCTCAATAAGCTGAACTAAAAGCCCATTAAAAATGGCATCAAAGGGAAAGAAATGATACAGTAATAGTCCACTAAGGCACAAATTCAAAATGCATAGTTCAAAATTTGTCAATTCCTCTGCCTTAGAATCAAACCAGGTAAGGTAGCGACGCAACTAAGAAAGCAAAATTTGATTTTTTTTTTTTATTATGCTGTTGTCTAATAATGGATAAGATCAGTTTGATTCATTTAATTCAGTCCTCCTAAGCAGCACATTACAACAGTACTGGAATGAGATTTTTAAAAATTACTATTTCATCAAAGGTTTTTAATACCCATCTATGATTTAATTTGATCACCAAATTTGATCTATCATTATATTAACAGATAAAAAAATCCATAGTAGAGTCCATTATTGTTGAACTTTATCATCTTTTTGAAAGTACAATGGTAAAATTATCTATTAATTAGATTAATTTCAAGGAAGTTTAAATCATCCTGACCCGTGATACTTGCTTGCAAAGCTTTTGTAAGAGAATAATTAATAGGCAATAGTCCAGGAATATTATTCTGAGCAGATGTGAACCTTGAACTTCCAGTCACTAGACTTAAATTCTAACTAGGAATACATCATCTTATGGAAAGACCCTGGAGGGCTGCAAGAGGGAGAGAAGAAAAAAAGATCTAAGTAGATTGCTGTTGTTATATATAGCCTGTACTATTGCTTAACATGACCACAAGCTAGAAGTGGACATAAGTAAAAAATTCTGAATTTTAAAAGTTCAAGGTGAAAAGGACTGTGCCATTCAAACAATGGAGCCTTGTTTAAAGAGCATATCTTATAAGCCATTTAATTTGTCACCTATTCTGCTGGAAAACCGTATGGCCTTGGGCAAATACTTAACCCCAAGCAGTAGCTAGCAGTAAATACATAAAGTAAGGAAGATGAATACAAAACCTCACCCTTCCATCATGACAAATCCATTTCTACAGATTTTGGATTAGATCTCTTCCAAACATATATCTGATTCCTGGGTCCTAGGTTTAAAAATTTAATTATAAGGTCTTTATGGCAGAATAGTATCCACCAAACAATGAATAGGAAGTAATCTAGATTAGAATCTTGTATTTACATGTAAATTTTCAACAGAAATTAGTCCCTGTGTTTTCTGATAAACTATGTCACACTGAACTGTCTAATAAGTTGTAAAATGTTTTCCATGTTGATGGATGGAGCTCTTACCTGTAAAGCCTCTCTAGAATATATTGAGAGACTACTAAATGTTCTGTTTCAAAAACTGAAGGGAGGACAGAACAGTTTCCCATGCACAGAGACTCACAGAGCACCTTGTAAGAAGGGGTGGATGGGAAGTGCTGCTCTGCTGTACATGTTGTTTTATAACATCCAAGCTTTTAACACCAACACTGTGCAGAACAAAAGCAGATCACTGAACTGAAAAATCTAAAACCATGCTTCCCAAGGCTTCAGGAAAGATCAAACTGACTAGATGTACATTTATAATATTGTGACTAAACAAGAAAAGGCTAGAACAAAGGAAAAGAACCTTTTTCCCATTCCTTGAATCCCAAGTTAAACTTCTACATAGTGCACACTGAGTAACACAACATGAAAACACCACTGCCTTAGCTGTAATTTTGTGACATTTTATAGCACTAAGCAAGAACATCTTTTCTCGGGGAAATACTGTGTGTTTCTGATTAACTATTTAGCAGATGCTAAATGTGCTGAATTAAAATGAAATGTTTATACCAGAGGGTCACAGGAAGAAGGACCTCACAGCATGGCCTTTGATCCCCTGTAAGAAGTATTTGGTGCAGCACTCAGAAAGGCCTGGAGTTCTTTTATAACAAAGTTTCAAGAATAAATTCCACCAATAATACTTTCTGCTATCTCTCTGGGAAATCTAGTGAAGTGAAATTGATTTTCTTTTTTTATTAGCAAGGCTATTAAGCATGAGGCACCAAGAGATGAATGGAGAGCAAGCAACATAAAGAGAACAAAAGTGTCTGAAAATGCCTTTTATTTGTTGCACAGTTTCTCTTCGAGAAGAAATCACAGAATCAGAAAGTATGTCGAGATAGAAACGACCCAGAAAGATCATTAAGTCCAAGTGCTGGCCCTGCACAAGACCATCTCCAAGAGTCACACCATATGCCCAAGAGTGTTCTACAAATACTTCTTGAGCTCTGTCAGGTTGGTGCTGTGACCACTGCCCTGGGGAACTGTTCCACTGCCCATCCACCCTCTGGACAAAGAACTTTTTTCTAACATCCAACCTAAACCTCCCCTGACACGACTTCAGGCCATTCCCTCGGGTCCTGTCACTGTCACCACAGAGGAGAGATCTGTGCCTGTCCCTCCTCTTCCCCTCACAAGGAAGCTGTAACTGCAGTGAGGCCTCCCCTCAGTCTCCTCTTCTGCAGGGTGAACAAACAAAGTGACCACAGCTGCCCATCATACAGCTCCCCTCAAGGCCCTTCAACATCCCTGTGCCTTCCTTTGGACACTCTCTGATAGTTTAATGTCTTTCTTACACTGTGGCACCCAAAACTGCCCCCAGCACTCGAGGTGAGGCTGCCCCACTGCAGAGAAGAGAAGGACAATCCCTCCCTAGTCCAACTGGTAACGCTTTCCTGAGGCTCCCAGGACATGCTTGGCCCTCCTGGCTCCAGGGCACTGCTGATTCATGTTCAACTTGCCACTGCCCAGGACCCCAGGGCCCTTTCCATGGCACTGCTGTCCAGCCTCTCATTCCCCAGTCTGTCCATGCACCCAGAGCTGCCCCATCCCAGGTGCAGAATCTGGCACCTTTCCTTGTTGAACCTCATCTGGTCAGTGATTGCCTAGTCCTCTAATTTGTTATGGTCTCTCTGCAGGGCCTCCCTGCCTTCAAGGCAGTCAACAGCTCCTCCTAGTTTTATATCTGCAAACTTTCTCAGCATCCTTCCAGTCCTGTGTCCATGTCATTCATTTGTGAAGCTGTTGAACACACCACCTGCAGGGGGGCAACATCAGTCTCTGTCCAGGCTCCGCTGGCAGCACACAGTGACCCCAGGAGCCTGCTTGCATGTAGGAATCTGCAGGTGCAGCAAGCAGCCACTACAGAAATCTGATCCTAAATTTGTCAAAAGAACCAGAAAATTTCTCCTAACTTCTGAGAGACATCTGAGCTCACTAGAGACTGTTCAAGTAAAAGTCACATATTGCTGATAGCCCACTTCTATTGCTCAGTATAAAGAAATTTGAAACTGGGGCTTTCAGATGAGGTTAAGAAACTCATTATCCATACTTCCCCCTTTTCATCTCTTTCTTTTAAACTTACGTCCTCATTGCTTTTTCTTTGATTTTTCTCCTGCTTTGATCAGCCAGAGCTGACCATACAGATTTGTTCCCTAGGTCATTTTTCAACAGAAGCAGAAGTGGTAGGAAAGCTGGAAAACACACCTAAAAGGTGTAGGATAGCAGCACACTGCTGCTGTAAAACAACTGGCTCTTATTCTGATCTTGTATCTTCCTGGTGCACTGTTTTCATGGCTTATCTTTTATAGATAGCGTGATAAAAATATTGTAGGCATAATGTTCCATTCTCTGGGAGTAGAACCGTTTGGTACACAGTGACAAAGAGAACAAAGGAGGATACCCCCCCCAACACATGCAGTTTACAATGCATTTATGGTCCTATGAGAGTGGAATGAATTCCTACAAGCAGAATTAATATGATACCTTATTCTTTAACATCTGAAGGAGGCAGAAGTAAAGGAAAAATGAAACTTAAAGTGTCTTATTTCAAATAAAAGGAGGATATTTAAACAGGAGAGTCTCAGGGGAAAGATTTCCTATCACTACAAACAGTGCATTTGTCCAGAATATAACGGCAATGATAATGTTACTAATGGAAGTAAGACATCCTTGCGGTTTCCTGTGGATTGTAAATTAAAGAAACAAGCACCGGAGCTGAGCTATCCTTGTATGCACACGTGTGCCCACATACACTGCTCACCCTTTGCAATTACCTAATTGTAATGTCAGATCAAAGATAGGCAGAGTACAGATGGATGAGTTCTCATCTGCATCTGGCTGTGGACGTTCTGTTTGTCATTGGGCCTTGGTGAGAGCACGAAGCAGCAATACACTCATTAGTCCCTGGAGGTTTCTGCAGTTTATGATCAAACAGAGATGAGTTTTCCATCTCCCCACTGCTTGTGTATCATTTAACACTACAAGATGTTCCATGAATAATGGAAATAATGAAAATATGTCCTCTAAGACACTCTCCCCAAGCCAGAGACCACACACTGCAGTTATTAACGAATTATATATGCATTGATTAATCGGCAGCTGCTGCCAGGCAGATTATGTAGAGTGTGTATTACAGTTCAGCTTTGCCTGCCCTTCCTCAGCCTGGGAGCTTGCTTTGGATCCTCAACTTCCATTGGGAGTTTTGTGAGAAAAAGGTCCTTTCTCACAAAACTTAAAGGAATGTGAGTAGCTCTGAGACAACCAGGAAATATGGAAATTATTCGGAGCAGAGGACTGGACAGACAAATAAACAGGCATGGCTGTATAAACTTCAGTTGTGACTGTTCTTCTGGTTATTTCCTTATGGGCTTGCACAGCACAATTTTAAAATATGTGGTAAGGACAGACTGAACAGCTTGTAAAGTATGGATTTTTCTTATTTACCTTCAAACGTGAGGATAACAAAGAACATCCTTGCTCTATCATAGCACTACCTGTTCTTCCCAGGCATTTCTTGACATTTTTCATTTCACAGGAACATTAAGACAGAATCCAACTTAGGGTGTCAAATAAATTTTTTTTGTAGCATTTAAGTACAATGTAACTGCAAAGTCTCTTAGGGACTTATTCAATAAAGTAGGCTGAAATTCTCTAATTCTGGATCATGCTTGCTTTAGTAAATTCTATAACAAATCCAGGACCATGTGAGGATTCACAGTTGCAACTATATTGAGCAGCATGGCCAGCAGAACATTTTAAAGCAAGTAAGAGAGAATTTATTCCTTCCAAGCCAAAAAGAATTTTTCTTGAACTGTTGCCAAAAATGAGTGCATGTTACACAATTTTCATTCAATTTGTTGGAAGCATGTAAGCATTAAGTAGTTCACTGTTAGATGAAAAGTAAAAATTACAGGCAGTAAACATCTTTAATATAAGAACTCACTACTGAAAACATGCTAATATTGGGGATTTGGGGTAGTGGGGGGCTTGTTATTGGTTGTGGACAGAATGGTTTTCTTGTTATAATTTGAATGTAACTTATCTGTCTGCTATCCTTTCTTTCTGCCCATAGTTAATATGCACTTGCAAATTTTGACAAAATGATCAGGAGTGCTAGGCTGGTCTTTTATCTCAGACTTAATTAAATTCTCAAGAGAAAAAACCAGCAGCACCCACACATGAGGTCAAATAGGCACAACTCAGCTATTCAACATTCTATTTGACATTTTGCTGGCTGGCCAGCACATGCACATAGCTCCAGACTTGACAGATCGTTTGCCATCTTGCATGCCCAGAATAAAGAAAGAGAGAGCAGGGGAGCAGGAGAGTATAAAGAGAATAAAGGGCACATGAGATCACCACACATGGAGAAAAACTTGCTTACTCAAATATCAGCAGTGTTGTAAAGAAATTCTAAAATTCTTTCAGCAGCACATCAGACCTGACCAGCTAAAGTCGGAACTCCAAGTGCCATTATACACATTTACCTCAAATTCACTTCAGAGGATGCTTTAATGCAACCAAGTTGGAAAATGCAAGTATTTGTTCAGTCACATGTGACAATAGTTCCACAACCACACTGCACTGACAGAGCCTGATTTTCTCTCACACACTCCAGCCAATTGAACTATTTCTGCTTTTCATCACTTAAAAGAATTCAGTTCAAGATTAAGAAAAAATTGAGGTTTTTTAAATCCCATTAACTAAATGAGAGGCTGAAAGATGCACATACAGTAAATCACAGATCTTAATTGGACTGTATTATATTTATATTAACAGTAAAAGTTACAAACTGATAAGTAGACAAAAATGTATCTTGTCAGACAATCTTGCTATGTTGGCATCTCACTAGAGATGAAGAGCAAAATACACGCCATGAGGTTCAGGTGCATGGGAGGCTTATACAAAAAGCCTGGAAAGGTGTGGAAGTGAAAAAAAACAAAAAAAAAAAACCAAAACAAAACAACCACAAAAACAAAGTTCTGAAATTTGGGGATGTACAACACATGTGGATCGAACTACACAGCTTCTATTCCCAGGGATGTGATTAAATACATGCTCAAGGCAGCAGTGTGATTAGAATGAATTGGTGCAATGAAATGTTCTGAGAATGGAAGCTGATCCAGTTCAAACAAGTGAGAAATGAGGATGCTACAATGTCGAATATTTAATTAATGAAAGAGAAACAGAGAAAATTCACTAGAGACAACTGTTCTGTATTCCCAGACATCGGCTAGCTGGCTTGAGAATAATTTCTATTCCTAAACTCAATTTTAAGAAAGGAAAAGAAATGTAGCTGTGCAATCTGATATTGTTCAATTAACATTTTGGTATAAGATTTTAATGATAGCATCTTGGAAAAACCCACTTAATGTGTAGGGAAAATGTCTGCTCCTGATTGGTTTGGCATGTTCCAGAAATGCTGTCTGATTATACCTCAGCCCAGAAGATTGAGAAAGCTGTCTTAAAGGATTACAACCTACAGACTTACATTTCTGATTTGTACAACTGCTGGAGGGCATTGCAGAGTGAAAGCATTTTCTGAGAGTATTGTGCAGAATGTGCATCTCAAGTGTTGTACACACATGAATTCAGCAAACCTGCCTTCCTGGACAGCAGTAAATCAAGCAGCCAAGCATCTTAAAAAGAAATAGAGGAGAGTAATATATTATATAATTTTTCTCTATTTTGTCCTGTGAACACACTCTTCTGATAGTGCAGAGTGCAGAGGTCTGTTTGATAAAGCAGTTTGATTGATAACAACTGTGCCATTCCTCTGAAGAATCCACATGAGTATCACAGATGGTGAGATAACTTGCTGTAATTTTCTCAGCAAAGAACACTGAATCAAGCTTTCAGCCTACATAGCAGTCAATAATTTCCAACAAAAATCACTAAAGAAGTTTTTTTTTATTTAAGTAGAGAAGGAATTCTGTACTTGCATCTCTCGAATTTCGATTATCCTGGCATCCATGTCTCTGCTATAATGCTGGAATGTGTTCTACAATCAGCACGTCAAATATTTCTGCCCCAGTGATTCTGAGTGCACATGTAGGTTAATGTCAGATTTTGACAGTGACAAAGAAATGAAAATATGGGAAAGCAAAAGAGGGGAAAACAGGCATAAATAATACTGAACTACAACTGACTGAATTGAGATGCTTGGAATTCTGTAGCACTCAGGGTGTGGTCAAGTAATCACCTGGTACTGTCTTCACATGGTACTATACTAGCTGGGTCATGCAGTGTCCTGGTGTCCTGCTACTTGGAGCCTAACTAGAATAGCTGGAGTTAATTAAATTTAGAGTTGATTGGTGGGTTGAGGCATCTAAATCTACACATAAGCCAACCACATTTAACATGCTTAAGGATTAGATAGATTGAGGGGGGAAATATCAAATACAGCATTTCTATGATCCAAGCTACTCAGCTGCAGTTATCCCTCAATGTTGTAAAGGTTTTTATCAAATACACTGACCACAGGATGGGCAAGCACAGAGTAGACCCTCAATCTGCAGGTGGATTGTAAGGATGTACAGGTGTGTTTTGTAATATCTAACTGGAAACACTGACAATAATGAGCCTTCAAAACATGCACCACACTGGATCTCTGACAGCCTTCTGCAAACTGAATAAATAACCCTTTTGCTTTATAAATAGTTTATTCCTGTTTCTCTAATAAGCAGCTCTTCCTTTTTCACCCATAATATCCAACATAAGACAAAGTTATATCAAGACAAATTTCCATTTCCTGACACTTCTGTCAACATGTGAAATCACTATCTAGCCATTGACACAAGAATCAGCACACCTGGATTCTCACATCTCTCTGGACTTGGGCAGTGATCCCATTGCAGTGACCCCTGCACTGATGAAACACTAGACTAACTTACATAGCTAGTCTGGGTTTGTTACCTGGGAGGCAAATAAAAAAATAACTTGGTCCTTGTAACTCATATGCTGTAGTAACCTTGCTCCCATGAATCTCACCATTTTTCCGAGTAGCATGGACCTTGGAGGCACTGGAATCTTCCTGACAGTGTTTATATTGAAGGTTTAGCCTCCATTGCCTCTTCAGGTTTTCCACATACTCCCTCTACACACAGAACCTTGAAAGCATTTCCACTGTCAGCATTCTTGGAATGTGTACAGAACCAGCTGCAAACCTTCTCCCTCTGCCATTGTGGTCTGTCTGAAAAGCCTGCTTTGATTCCAGCTCTCACACCTTTCATGTTAGTGGCATTTTGTTCCATTCTCAGTGACTTACCATTGGAGTTCTTTCCCTTGGGAAGAAATGCCACAGCTCCATTGATCAGCCTATGCTCTGTGCACAGCAATTTCACAGCAGACTATATTGCTTGAACTCTGTGGTACAATTTCCACTGGTTTACAACAGCTCTAAGGCTCTCAAAGTGGTCTCATCATCACCACAATTATTTGTTTAAAAGGCTGTTCTGCTCTTTGAGTGCCGTCATTCAGTAAGCCCACCTGGATTGGATGGAATAGAATCCTTGTTCCAAGTCTAGATCTTATTTTGGTTCTTGAAAAACAAACAGTGCTTCAACTCAAATACAGAGCTTCAACTAAACCACTAAGGCATCTTTTTACCCCTTTCTACTTTTGATTGTAGCTGATAAAATGCCAGCTACATATCTTTCCCAGTAATACAACCTGGGAATTAGCTTCTACACTGACCTGTTCAAAATAGTTTCTGCTATGACTAACTCCTGCAAAGAATCCTCCAATTCAGATTAAGATGGAGAACTTTCTAGCTATTTTGCATGCAAATCTCACTTCCAATTTTATGAATAAAATTTAAAAATTGTCTTCTTTCTATAAGGAATTGTCAGTCTATAATTTTAGAATCCTTAAAAATTCTATTCCCAGGAGTGGAAATAGTCTATCTTTCACAGAAACCTGGCATTTAATTTCCTTTCTGCTCTCCTGCAGTTTTATTTCAGACACTTTGCTCATAACACTGCTTTTGAATTGTCTAATTTTTACTCGTTACTTTAGCATTCTTGTACAAAATACATGTTTTTAAACTTTAACTGTACCCGGTCTCCTCAGCTTCAACCACTAAAAAAAAATACTCTATTTTTTTATTCTGTAAAATAAATAAGTCAGATAGTATTTTGCTGTGAAGTGCCTAGAACTTGTCCTTTGGCTTTTCTGTCACTCTTCAGAGAGAACAGATATCCTTCTCTCACCAAATTAAAGCCATTAGTCCTTTTGTAGCCTTAGCACTCACCAGATGGAATCTTCCATGGCAGCTGCAGACAGCTCTAACCTGGTTAACTGACTACCTGTTCAAGCATTTCCCATCACAAACAAAATGCTCTGGTACACTTGCAGCTTGCCTCTTCAAGTCCTGCACAGAAGCACAAGGCTTCCCCTGAGGCCTGCCCCCATGGTGCAAGAAAAAAAGACCTTACATCCCCTGAGGAGGGCACTGACAAGCCTGGGACACCAAGGAAGGGATGTCTGGCTTCTACAGTCTTATGGCTGCCACGTCCTGATGCAATGATCCACTTCTTTATAGTGTTTTCTAAATCCTAGTCAACAGTTTTACACCCACAGGTACAGAGTAAAGAGGTTCTGAAGACATATACTTTTTAATAAGTCAGAAACTGTGCTACCAAAGTCTCTGTGTGTCAGTGGGGGAACATCATCCATTATGCAAGCCCAAGCTTTTCCCAGGTTACTCCTTAGGAACACAAAATAATCCTATTTTATGTTTTTACACAGACACTCCAGACTTTGGGCCCAGCTCTTGTTGCTAATAATAATGGCTGACAGGTAGATGGAGGTTAGAGTGGTTCCGTTATATAGGAAAGGCAAAAGAATACAGAGTTAAAGGTTTCACAGCTCACCAACTCTGTCACTGCTTGATGTTCAAGCTTTTGAACTCGTCTTTGCACGTTCCTCTTAATGCTTTTAGACGACTTTCTTGCTGGACTGTTTATTAAAGCAGCTGTGTCATTTGCTGGATGAAAAAAAAATCTAATAAAAGAGTTCCCTCTTTAACACAATTAAAAATAAATGCAACAGATGTATAGCTCTACTCTTGGCTATTGATTTCAAATCCCATAGGATTTTCACTATTTTATTATCATTTACATGATAACTCAGAGTAGAAATTGTTCAGTGAAATGCACAGAGATTCACTTGGGACCTGATCCTGTTGGGTTCCACCCTTCTGCATTTTCAATTTGCCTTCAAGTTGAGTATTCATTTTTAAACTACACCAAAGCATACATATGGCTCACGATAAAATTCTCAAGAGGAGGCCACTGTTTTCAGGAACAACAGTAGAAAAAATGTGAACAGAGTAGTGTGAAAAGAAATGTCAGCAAGGCTCTGCCTGATTGAAGTCTCCTCTGCATTCAATATTTGAATTTTCTGCATTATTTATTGCCACCATCAAGAGTTTAATCCTTAAGGCATCCTTCTGCATGCAGTTTCCCTATAAGCACAAGAAACCCTAAGTAGCTTAATTCCAATACAGTTACATAAATTATTAACTTCATCTCCAAATACAATACGAATTTCATCTGAGAAATTGTCTGAGATCCAGAACTTCTGTGTGGAGACCAGATTTCCCATATTAAAGCTTTTACAACAGTTCTGTGAAACAATCCTTCACTTGGCTATAATGCAGACAAGGAATAAATATGTCTTCAACATTTACCTATAAGAATCATATTCCAATCTACATTTCTAAATTTTTCTTTCCAACTGACTAAATATAAACACCCCACGACCACTATTCTCACCCCTTCTCCCCAAACCCCAAGCAGATTAACCTACAATTTGGCCAATTGTAAGGTACCCACTACTTTGAGTGCATCAAACATTATAACCCAGGACATGGCAAATTTCACAAGAGAAAACTCTGCAAGTACAACTTCTATTATTCATTCCCTAATGTCACCCTGAGTGCTCTCAGAAGAGTTCTCCAAATGTCACCTTCCCACTAACTTTCACATAGCTACATACATGTGCCTAGAAATACTGCTTCAAGTATATCCCAGTGTAAATGTCCCATTTCCACAGACACAGAAAATGCATTAGTTTCTTCTACAAAATACATATATGGAAAAGAAGGAAAAACAAACAAAAACCAAACCAAGCAAAAACCCAGGAGTCGCGTCCACAGAGTTGGTACCTTCTTCTATGTTATCCTCAAAACTAAAAGTAGATAGAATGAATTGTTATTTTTAACATCACTAGAACTCTAAAGAGCTTCCTCCAAGGTTCACTGAAGTTCACAGGAAAGTGTGGGTTGACTCAGTTCTGCAGCAGTCCTGATCTTACATTCAGTCCATGAGTTTCTTCTTAGTTTGCCTGTATTAGTGATTCAGATGCTATTTCTGGTATTTCTATACAAATACCTGATAAATAGCAACACTTTCTGCCAATATCTATATTCTGGTACATGAGGAAATATTTTTATTTCTACTTGAGAAGTTTCAGTCATCTAACTGAGAAAAAGAAACAAGATAAAATAAGCAGTTTTCAAGTGTAATACTACACATTGAGCAGGGACTGTTTGGCTAAACTCTTGGTAAGTACCACCTGATAAACCAGCACAGACCAGAATTCACTGTTCACCCAAAATGGGAAGAAAAAGCTTTGTATTTTGTACAAGTTAAAGAAAACAACCACAATATATAAGTATCTTTCTGAAACTATCCTCAGATGTCTTTAAGAGGAAAGCAAGCAAGCAAGCGTTGCAATATTCAAGAATGAAAATGCTGGTAACATCTCAGCTGAACCCATTTTAGTATCTGACCCAAAATTCAGTAAGTAAAGGACACAATGAGCTTCCAGAAGGCATGAAGCTGTTGTTTCCACAGCCAACTGGTAAGCAGGGAGTGGTTGTAAAGCAGGCAGCACATACCTGACATGCATTGCCAATGTGTGTATTTTATTTTTTATTGTATCTACTTCTTTGGACACAAGAAGTCTTAAGAATTCTAATATTACAAGCATTTTAGGTGGTCTTCTGGGTTTCTTGAGCTAGCCTATTAAATCTGTGGTCCTTCTTTCAATCCTAGGTCCCTTGAAGCCAATAAGTTTATTGTGCCTGAGTAAAATGGTTCATATCCTCCACTGGCTTCTTTTCATCTTTGTCTTCAAAGGAAAGCTTAGATTCTATCTGGCAAGGTAGAAAATGCTTCCCACAATGAAAACTTTAATGAACATTTTGAATTATGTTTCAATCCAGTTTTAGTGATGTGTGTGTTTCTATTACAGTCTGTATTTTGAAATGAGAGAAACTAAGGCAATGCAGCTACATCAAGGAACCTGCATTAGGGTGGATAACTAAGCACACCAGATTCAACACACAAACCACAAGATCCATTACAGTTTTTTGTTTCATATTGTTTTTCAGCACAGCGTTACCTACAAAACAGTTTTGTAAAAGTAATGCAAAACCGTCTGATCTCTCTTGCATAGTTTCTTATTTTTAAAAAAAAGCCAAACACCTTTTTCCTTACAGCATAAAAGAAATGTGTTTCTTAGAGTCTGCTTTCATTAGAAATCAGGAGTAACATCAACTTTTCTACAAATTACCTTTGGAGGCCACATCTGGTTAGCTTAATTCTTCAAAGATTGCCTTGCTCCATCTCCTTGGCTTTTTCTTCCTTTGTCATATATTGGCTCGTTTTATGTCTGACAGTTCTTTTATTACTAGATTTCATTTTGAATCTGATTTCCCCCCTGTCTCATTACTTCTGTCTTGCTCTCTGTTTGTTCTCTATTTCTTTTTCCTGTCTGACAATTCTCTTATTAGTGGATTTTGTTTTGCCTTTGTTTCATGCTTTCTGCTTTTATTCTCTTGTGTCTTATTTTTGCTTTTTTACTTATTTTTCTTCTGTCAAGGCCTCCTTTTCTTTCTGCCTATTCTCTCAAAAGGTATATGCTTAGCTTTTGTTTAAGGTTACCAGATTTCAGCGTGCTGTGGAGTTAGTTTATTGTTAGATATTGTCATGCAGAAGGAACCAGGTTCAAATCAGTTCCTTTGGTCTTTGAGCAGCCACTGATCTACATATTTATATAGCCATAAGCTCTGCTTGTCAGCTACTACAACATGCCCTAGAACCAAACCTGCTGGTTGAAGAGCAAGGACACTGCTTTTAAAGTTCATTACTTTCTCCCAGCATTCTCCACAAGCCATTAGGTTCCCTCCAGTTAGTACAGAGAGAAGGTGACACACAAGCCCTGCCATCCCTCTGCTCCTTGCAGGTTGTGCCAGCGTGCTCACTACAGTAAATCCTGTCCTGATGCACTTTAACAGGCACAATCAGTATTACCTGCAGCTGCCCGTGTCTCAGCTCCTCCCCAGGGAATCAGCTGTGTGTGTGCACCATGCAGCCTTGCTGTGAGATGCTTCAGAGGGAAAATGAGAGCTTTTGTGTGCTTCACGGGGACTAAGGTGGAAATAGTGTTATTGATGAGCTTCATCTAGCTGGTCTCCTAATCCTTTAAAGAGCTCCTTGTACTATCAGGATTCCATGTATCCTAGGGACTAGCAAGCATCCACTGGAAATAGCCCTGAGTGAAAGCCAGGGCACCTCAGTCATTTGCCACTTGCATCACTCATTTATTTCAGATACCAGAACCTGAGGTAAGACAAAGAAAGAACTGCTGGGACAGGGGGCTGATCTGAAGTAGAAGTTTGGTATCTACTGATACTTCAATAGGATGTTTATTTTTATAAAAATGGAAAACACAACTGGGTGATTTCACTTCCACTGACTACAAGAAGGAGGAGAATATTGTCTCACTGCCCCTTCAGATTGTTGTTCGGGTGTTTTTCAAATTAAAAGAGTGATCTTGCAGTCATAAATTTTCTCCACCATGCTTATGGATGGAGAATTCCGCTTCCAAAGTCACCAGCAAAAGGAGATTTCTGGGAGAGAACTCAAACTGATTTTTTATTTGTCAAGAGACACATTAAATAAACTTGGCGTTTTTTGCTATCATCAGCTGTCTGAAAGACAAGCTATAAGCATTAGAGTTTCCTTTAATGTCACAGCACTTAGGTTAGAGAAAGCACAGTTGAAGCATCTTATATTTGGAAGGAAAGTGGGATGTCAGAGATGAATATTGCTTGCTGGGGCTGTCTGTTCCTCAGTGGGAAATTAGCTCCTATGCAGTGTTTTCTGTGTATGTTTCCACTGGAGGTGAGCAAAGTTGTAAATTGCCTTTGGTAAATTAAAATTTGGTGAATCACAAAGAGGATGTAGTGTTACGTCCTTCTCACAACCTGTAAGGAGGATCTATGCAAAGTGATTCAGCATTCCTTTAAAGATCATTATTGTCAAGGTGCAAGAAACAACCTTCTGTTAGTTACTTTCAGGACACAGCCTCTCTATTGCCTCTGCAGAAATTTTCATGTTTGTTTTTGGTCACAGAACTCCCTCATAGCTTCTGGTTCTTTAGTCTTAAAAATCAAAAGCAGGCAGTACTCTATACAAACAGCAGTGCAGACTATCAAGGCAATGATTTCTGCTTAAGCTTCTGAAAACTAAAGAGAAAGCAAATGGTGTGCCATGCACTGTGGGCTAGGCATACTGGCACCCTGATCAATTTACTACTGAAAGCTAAGAACTCAAAGGGATATAGTGCATATAGTGATATGAGGCAGTGCAACATAAAACAGAAAGGCATGCAGCCATGTAGAATTATTTGCTGTATTTAAATCCTGTGGACATACTAAAAACTGCAGTTGTGTGAACCAGCTACCAACTTGCTATGCATAAATTCTCTGTTCTTAGACCAGTATCAGATTCATCAAACTGATGATGAGTGAAAAAGAAAATAAAGAAATTACTCAGAAATGTACTGATGGTAGGGCAGGCTTTTTGTTTCTTTAAACTGATGCATCTGCACGAATTTCTCCAGACTAAATAGTATTAATCACATTACCACAGTAAGTACCATAGCAAGATGATTCATCTGCTCTGCTGATAAGGAAGGCCATCTCCCTTCCTGCAAACTAGACCCCTCTCCATATCATTTAGCTTCCTATCTTGTGATTGAAATAGAAATGGGACTAGACTGCACCCCCTTGACACACAAGTCCCACTAACATTTCAATAACTGTTCAACACTATGCATAAAAGCCCTTATTAGCTGTCTCTGAGAGCTGCTGAACCTGACACAGCACTAAACTCTGGCAAACAGGCTGGGATTAGAAATTTCAAAACCATTTAGATGCCTTAAGATGCAGTATCATAATCTGTCTTTGGGAATGATCTGCTCTCATAGCAAAAGCTTCCACATTAGCAACATATTCCAACTCCCACACGCTCTCCTGCAGCCCAGTTATAGCTACCATTAGCCCTTTTTCAGCATTCTCCACTGTTTATGCTGGATTTAATCACAAAAGGCACTCATGCACTCTTCCCAGAGCAGCTAGAATCAGGTATTTGTAGACACATGCTGTTTTTAAACTAAATCTACATGACTGAGCTTTCTTTTTTTCCAGAATCTCAAAAAATGGAGCACTCAAAGGGCAAATAATAAATTTCCTAAAGTACATCTGCACATCATAGAAATTGGAGACTGATCTGTGTTTAAATGCAAGACAAACGCTGTAGACCTACCCACAACCCTGCTGAACCTGTTAGTCTTCTCCAAACTGAGACTGGCAAGTTGCCTCTGCACTACAATTATCAGCAGAATTTAAACAATCCCAAATGAATGATACATAAGGGATCCAGGGTCCTCAGTTTCTCAAATTCTGTGGCTTGAATTCGGGCCAAAGCAGTGGCTGTTTAGAATCTGAATGCTGATTTGGAGTGAGGAAATGTTCCTAAGTTTCTGCCTGGAGCCCATCTACACCATATTCAGAATAACCGCATGTACCATAACTATCATGGACCTGGTACACTTTTGCCAAAACTGTACCCACTTCACTAAAACCTGGTTTGACCCAGAGTCTGAAAGTACTTAATTCAAACAGCATCCTGTTATAAATTTGCTGGGAAATATCCCCTAGGTTTTTATCAGCAAGATGACAAAAATTTTAAAACACAGTTTATATTTTTCAAGGGCGAGAATTCCCAGCTTTATAATAACACTATTGACGGTAAATAAACAGAAAAGAGGAGGGTAAAAATACATCATGCAGGGTAACATTCCTTTCATAAATATTCAAATTATATTTACCTAGCAAAGACAGAGCAAGGCATGCTCCTGAACGTCTTAACACTTCAACTGTTCAGAGAAACCTTGGATATTGTTAGCAGATAAAAGATAAGTTCTGAAATTAATATCCTTTCATTTCTCTTTCACATACTTCACATTATTTGAGATAAGAGTAAATTACATCAAATGCATCCCTTATTGAAAAAGCAAGGATATATTTCCATCCCCCTAAAACATTCAGATTCTCCATTTCGATTTCTTCCATGTTTGTTAAAGATGCACCTAGTGCCAGTGTTTTTTCTCCTGTATCCTGCCCTCAAGAAAAGCCTATGGTATACAGAAAAGAAGTGTAAAACAAGGACAAGGTTCAGGCCAAATCTACATATCTTGTTTTTTCACCATCCACTCGATCCTATTTTCTCCAGAGTTACAAAGTATTTAGATGCAAATGTCAAGTTAATGCACGTGAACAAGATTGTTCAAGCAAAAAGAAAGCAACCTATGGGTAAAACACACTATTAAAATGTGTACATATTTCAGACCATACTTCAAGACAGCTCTCCCTCAAAAAGGCTTGTGTCTGCCATTATAAACAGCATACATTAAGCAAATAAACTCATTTATTTCAGAAGTCAAAGACCAATTCATTTTCCTTGTAGAAACTCTAATGACTGAAATGCTTTGCTAATTGATAGTGTGTATTTTTGTGGTATAGATGTATTTAATCTACACACATGAAGTGAGCACAGCAGGCTGACTCTGAAGATGTCACCCTGAAATAAGTTGACTCAGTTGGGCATCCTTTCCAACCTCACAAAACCACTTTTCATCACTGTAGTTTTAAAAGCTGATCCAAAACTTCATTGGTTTGAAAACACATACTACAAAACAGAAATTGCAGGGGAAGTGGGAAAGGCTATAACATTCCTATAAAGCAAGATAAATTGAAGGAAACACTATCATCTGACACTTTTTTATTTTTTTATTAAATTTCAGAGAAAACTCTGTCTTTTGTGTACAATAACTTCTGATCAATTGGTTCGAATTGTTTCAAAACCAATGACTGAATTTTTTACAAACTATAGGAAGATTGGCAATGAAATCTATGCCTCACCCCTACTAAGACTATTTATGAGCTGTCATATCCTGCAAATTTCATTTAAAACTGAGCTCTGCCTCGGAACTATTTAACAATTAGATGAAATGTTTTGCTACAGCTTCATTGCAATTCAATTGAGATGAGAGTTCAAGTGAAAGAAAACTTTGAAATTCCACTCAATTTATATCCATCCTTATATTGCTTAAAATACCCAAGACCACTTCCAGCAAAAAAGTCCAACTGCTGCAAAAACTTAATGGGCCTTAACATTTCATATTCCACAGACCCAAATATGGATGGACAAACTACAGGTTGATGTTTAAAGTACTGTAGGACACCAAAAGAGCACTCCAGGGTAAAAAGCCTCCTACTGCTAATGATCTGTGTTTGAGCTGACAGCAGTGACACAGGGGTGAGAACTCCTGGGGGCAAAGTCATGATACAAATGAAATATCGTCTTCAGAAGGAGGGGGCACAGATTTGCTGGTCATGTCTATTGTGAATTTGTGCACGTACATGCAAATAAAAGAAAGGGTAAAAAGCAAACCAGACTGAAAGTTAGCTTGAGGAATAAAGAAGCTGACATGAATTTAGCATATCATCAAAAAACAGGGAAGGAAATACATGCATGCAGCAGGGAGAAGGAAGGGATGCCTGAAGAGAAGGACAACCATTCTTTGCCAATTGGTTTACAGAATCACATCAGCAACTCAGCTGGAAAAGACCTTTAAGATCATCCGGTCCAACCACTTATCTGACTCCATCAAGTCCACCGTTAAAACATGTCCCTAAGTGCGACCATGACTTTTAAAAACATCCAGCCTCCCCAGCCACTCCACACAGGACTCACTCTCTCGGCCCTTCACCAGCTTCATCCCTTCTCTGCATCCTCTCCAGCCCCTCAATATCTTTCTTGTAGTGAAGGACCCAAAACTGGACACAGGATTCGAGGTGCGGCCCCACCAGTCATGAGTACAGGGGAACAACCCCTGCCCTGGTCCTGCTGGCCACACTATTGCTGATACAGGCCAGGATGCCATTGGCCTCTTGGCCACCTGGACACACACTGGCTCATGTTCAGCTGACTGACAATCAACATCCCCAGGTCCTTGTTGTGACCCTGTGTGCCATTCCAGTCACACCTGATCTGTCGGCCTCAACACAAAGAAAACTTGTGAGCCCTACCTATGTCTGCCCCTGCTATGAAGCCAGCAGCTGCAAAAACAGGTCTGCCACTGAAGCCTTGACTAGTACAGAATGCATTTAATACTTGCATGAAACAAATAGGAACTGATTGAGTCTGCACTAATGAGATTCAGCTGAAGGGCCACTAGCGAGCAGCATTCCAGTATTTTTCCGGCATCGTCCTTCTCATTTGTTATTTTTAGCTTCCTGTTCTAAGAAAAGAAGTCACAGATGCCTCTAACCTGCCTGTCTGTTCACCACTTTTAATAGTCAGATTTCACTGCAAGTTTCATTAAAATCTTCTTGACAGGGTACTCAAAAGTTATCTACACCCACTGCACTTCTGATCCATACCAATACACACAGACTACCCAGGCATCCCAGAGCTCAGGATCTCTCATCGCAATGACTTGAGAAAGCCTTGCTACAAAGGAAAATAACTAGGCAACACCAAGGAAAATGTCAGAAGTATGGCAAGCAGATGCTCTTTTGGAAAGGTTATGAGGAAACAGCCAGAAAAGCAAGAGATATTGTGATGTGGAAGGAGGGAGGGAAACATACAATGACACAAGAGTCCCATCCTGAGGCAAGCATGTTGTTTGAATGCCATTACTGATTGAATGACTTTTTACTCATTAAGAAACTCACTTTAGATAGTCTGTTGGTGTCTGTTCTCATTGCTTCCAGAACAGAGAGATTCATTAAGAGGGTCAGGTAGCAATATGTCCGTGGGACAAATGAGTCAATGTAAGGGTGTTTGAATGTCTGCAAAGGTCACAATTAAGGTGCTCAGACTCTATTAGGACTGGCACCATACAGCCACCAAGTCCAAGCCTTATCATGAACCAGCACAAGTCAGAAGCCACTACAAAGACTTTTACATAAATACATTTCCTGTTATCAGGAACCAAATGCTTCCACAGAGAAAGTGTAAGGGTTTTGTTTACAGCAACAACTGAGACACAACAGCAAATTAACAGAATTCGTATTTCTGATAATCCTTTTTGACAGAATTCATCAGCCAGCTCAGGAGTGCTGCAGTTTATTCTGATTAGGATGAGAAATTTATGACAGAACCAAGTATCTCATGCAATTCTGTCTGATAATTAAATAAAAAAAAAATAAAAAAAAGCCAAAAAGCCAAAAAACCCAAGAACTCTCCCAATCAATAAAACAAAACAAACTCCCTCCCAAAAAAGCCCCAAACACATAGATTTTCCTTACATGCAACAGAAATTAAAGTAAAAGGAGGTTATTTTTTTACTCACAGAGTACCAAACTTCTTTCTAGCTGACAGCTCAGAAGGATTTTTTGGTTTTTACTCTTAACTTGAATGCCAGGGATTTTGTGACAATATTCAATGCTTTAAATACAGCCCTCCCTTACTGCTCCAGTAACCCATCTACTTTCTCTCACCTATATATCCAGGGCTTCATAAAATCATTTGCAACGAAACCTTCTGCCCACATGCACCCTGTGCCTGCTCATGTTTGAAGTGGAAGCTGCTATCACTCTACCATCTGCTCTGTAAAAGAGCATCTCTGTTTCATAATGGTATTCCCAGACAAAGGGCAACTTCTGCTTCCCATTGGCAGCAACAATTTTAGTCCAATTCAGGACAATATCTATTAGCAAAAATACTGGGCAAAAAATACTGCATTCCAACATAAAAAGGAAAAAAATATCTTTAAATAAAGTCACCTGAAGAGCAACCCAAAAGGCTCTGAAGTTGTTAAGGAGTGACAGTAACATTATACACGAGTGTATACACAGGGGTCTGTCCTGTTTTAAACCCTTTAAAAGTAACCATTTTGATGCTAAAGAAAAGCATGAAAATTGTTACGATAAAATAATTTTTTCACGATGTCCTTGGATCAAAGGCCATCCAAGGCCACCTGCCCTGGCAAGCCGTTTTAAACATAAATCTCTACTCTTTATTCATTCCCTTTCAAAGCCTGACTGAAAGTACAACACAGTTGTGACAATGTGGGAATAAATTTAAGAAAATGTTTGAATTCTGAGTGTCTGATCCTACACTTTAGTCTTATATCAAGCAATCAATTAAGAAGGCTCTATTTTTTTTTTTTTTCGGGTAACACATCAACTCTTCAATGCAGTATTGTGGAGTTTCACACCCACATGAGTATTTTTTTCTCTCTTGTTCAGGCCAACATCTCTGTTCAGCCTCAGTGGCTTTCCTCTCTGATCATGAGCAGATATTATGGATTTCATGCTCTGTTTTTATTCTTTGGTCCCTACCTTTAGACATTGGATTTTTTTAAACTTTTTTTTAAAAATTCTGATTTCCTGTTTATTTTTAAGGTCAGACTTACGAAACATGCACAACCTACCTGTGCTTGATATAGCTTGTTAAATATTTTATTTTATTTGTGTTTTTATTAGCAGAATTCAGCCCTCTGGGGCACTTTTACAAAGGAAGCTTTTGAAATGTAAATGTGATTGATTTGATATTACATCTTATATTATTCTTACTTGCACAGTGCCTTTGGGAACAAGAGAATGGAGTTTTCTTTTTACTGATGAAAAGGTATTTTCCCTTTTCTACACACAAAAGAGCCTACAAATTTCTAAAAAAAGAGTTACCTGTCTTCATATGTTCATGCTAACCAACTTTTAGTGCTTCTTCCATTTTCTGAATTGTTTTGGATAACAAAACAAACTTATACTCCCATTTGAGATGCAAGTTCAAATTTACACACAGTGCAGACACAGTTCCACCTTTAACAGACTGAATAGTACAAACCTCACCAATATTATCCCAGTTGCTAATGAAAAGTGCATACAGCACTTCAGCTCAGTGGTCAAGAAGAACATGCTGCTGTGTTTGCAAAACCCTATTATAACTTACTCATGTAGTGAGAATTATTTTACTGTTTTAAAAAGCAATTAAATAAATGACAAATCCTTTATATAACATTAAGTCCTTTATAAAGAATGTATTCCAGAAGAATATTCCAACACCTGGAAATGATGGGGTAGCACAATCCCATTTGAAACGCACGTTACACTCTTCCCTGTGCCCAAGAGGGTGGAATGAACATAGATAACGCATTTCACTGCAGCTCTGCAATCTCCTTCTTGTTTCAAAGAAGGAATATTTGCATGACTTCTACAACTTATCAAATCCCTGATATTTAGGAGAAATACTTCTCACTGTAATAAACAATGGTAACTGTTTCCAAATAGTGATGTATTGTCTGGGGAGATATTAAAAGTAAAACAAGTAACTAAGACGCTATCTGCATTTCACATGCACAGCATTAAAATACACCCCCAAGAACAAAAGGCATTTGGGTAAAATTTAAGCAATATTAAGCGTGGAGTTTTTCCAGTGAATTGGTAAAGCTCAGAAGATGTAACTAATTAGAACAGAAGGCTGCAACAGTCAGACTTTTTCAGAAAGAATAGTTAAGGTACGTTGCCATATGGTTCTGAAAACTCATTTAATGCAATCCAAATAGAAGAACATGTGCATATACCCCTGTGAGTTGGCCAAGCA
This sequence comes from Toxostoma redivivum, assembly GCA_013397375.1. Taxonomy (NCBI): domain Eukaryota; kingdom Metazoa; phylum Chordata; class Aves; order Passeriformes; family Mimidae; genus Toxostoma; species Toxostoma redivivum. Next base: position 61,162 of record VXBI01013437.1, on the reverse strand, counting down.
TTAATACTGCCTTTTAACTCAGCCATTTAATGCAGGCACAACTGTTACTGAGTTGCATGACTTTAGACAGTGAAGGTAAAATTAAACTGTGAAAAGATTACAAAAGCTGTGAAAACAGCATAAACCAAGACAAATACTTACCTATGTGTTACATGACATATGATGTTCCACTCTGCTGAAACAAGCTTTGTATAGCAAAAAACTTTTTGACTTCGAAAGAGCAACTGTATCCTTGCACAAACTTGCACAGTGGTTAGAGAGTGTAGTCATGCAGCAGATCCTGAGGCAAAGCACTTAATCTATATAATATCTAAATTGCAAAGCTGCATGCTCAAAATACAGAGAGAGTCATAGCTATAAATCACTTGTAGAAAAGCCCTCACATTTGACAGTATCAGGTGCCATCTGTTCCTATTCAAGTGTGCTCCTTGGAAAAAAATCAAGAAGAAATTAGAGTTGAAGAAAGAAGTTGGCATGACATTCATGAATCAAAGAAAGAAGTTGAGTTAGAACAGAGAAAATAGCATTTAAGACCTTGACCAACAAAATTTGGTAGTCATTCACTACTGTGAAACTACAAACTTTTTTACTAATAAAGCAACAGCATTGTTAGAAGTTAGTCTTGTCTTTAACTACGATGTTGCACTATTGATAGTGATCCAAAAATAATAACAAACGCAGAACTTTTGCTCTTCCTCTGTCTGAGAAAGTCTGGACCTCATTAAAATCCCAAGGCTTAGTTCACCACATAACATAAAACCATTCATCCTTCCATCCCAAAAAAAAAAAAATTCATGGACCAATGAGTAGTTTGAAAACCCTATTCTCTATTATTCTCTCTTCTGCTGGAGCTATTCTTAGTGTGTCAAGATCTAGCATCATTATAAATCTGTGACTGCTAGTTATTTTACTGTTCTACTTAGCATGTTTTGGGCATCAAATAATATACAAAATAAGCCTTTTTATTGAAACCTTACCTGAAGTAAGAATGCAAGATTGTTTTTGCTACTGTTCAATTAATAAAACTAACTCACATCTGTAACCCCAGATTCATATCTCAGGAGGCAAAATATAATCCCCTGGGAGGTTTCAGTAAAAATGGAACGGTGCTTCAGTTCTGTAACTGGTAATTTCCTCCCACAAGCTCAGTGTTGATGTGGACACCCTCCACAGGTTCTGCTCATGCCACTGCTGACAGGATAATGGCCCTGTATTCATACCACTTCCAGTTCCTCAATCTTAATCACCTGGGGGCTGAAGACACTTGCTTAATTGTGTATGTTTTACAAGCAGTCAATGCAAAATTAATTATATCTCTTCCAGTCCTCCAAAAGACATTTTAAAGGATTTACAGGTGTATACATTTTTAAAAAGCGTCCTTCATTGATCTACATCTCTGCCATAGATCTGTGTGCTGCTTTCTGTTCTCTTCAATCTGAGTCTGGAAAACAAGACACCTTTTCTGCATTCCAATGCCTAAATGCATTCATTGACATTTTATAATATGTTTTACTACACTAGCCTTTGAGTGTGTTGTATTGCAACTGCCTGGGCATCCCAAAGTTTCCCCACAGGTCAATGACACTTCTAAGGACAGAATAAGTAAAATTCTATTTGAGCTGATGGTTTCACTTTCTTACTGCAACACCTTGAATTAGAGGTTGTAAATAACAGGAACAAGACAAGGCACCTCATAGCTTTTGGTGTCAGCTCCCTTCAGAAACTGCCTTATGGCTACCAGTGAGGCCACACTTGGAACATCAGGCCACACAAAAAGCTGCACTGCCTTTGCTTTTGAGACAAAAGATTTTGCAGAAGGTTAATTCAGAATATAATGTGTCTGTAAACAAGAGTATTTGAAAGCTGCAGTACTTATTTTGAAGAAATTTCTGTGATACAGAATGCATGGGAAAACTGCAAAGAGCATTAGCTCAAGAATCATTCTTTTATGTCACTTCCCTGATTGGTAACATTTAGCTAATGTGGAAAATAGTTATTTAAAACCTCATACTTAAATGTGCAAGACAGATATTCAGATATTCTCATAATCTTCAACACTGCAGTCTCACTAGTAGAACTTTGCATCATTGAGCAGTCTTCCAAGAGAACAACATGAATAATATACATTAATTTATGATTTATTTATCTTTACCTCGAATGCTCTGGTGTCTATATTCTCCCAGCATATTGAAATACAGCCATCTCTGGAACAGAGAAACTAACCTCCCAGCACACTGGGAGAGAAAGCAGAGCAAAAAGGTGCCAAAACAAACATTACCTGAAAGAAAGGTGTCATAGACATCTCAGCTCTACATAGAGAAAGATATAAATGTCTCATCTGAAAGCCTCCGGTTTTATGGGAACAGAGACAATGAAAGATACCTCATGAGGGCACAAAGTTAGAGCAAGGGACAGACTTCTTCTAGGTGGATAGTTCATCTAGTGATCAAAGCTTTCTTCCTTGAAATCAGCAGAACTCTTCCTGATTTCCATGCATTTTCTTTCCCATAGCTATGTTTTAATATAGGAAACCTTAAGTAAAGGTGAATAAAAACCATCTCAATGAGGAAAATGTTTTTTAAAACAATTTTTATAGGCCTTTTTTTGTTCTTTTACCCTTTCCTTTCCCCCACCAGAGAAGGCATCAAAATTTGGTTTTCATCTTCTCAGATCAGAGAGATCACTGCCTATTTCTACAACTGTACCAAAGCTTTGATTTTTTGGTCAGCTCCTTCCCCTTAGCAGTCTTTGTTCTGACTAACACTCTGGACAAAACAGCTGAACATCAGCTACCTGAACACACGTGTCTACCACCATTTTACAAGCCTTGGTCTCTGGCTGACTTCCCAAGAAGGCTGTGTCATGTTTTTTCTGTACCAGAACATGTGAAATGGCATTAGACAGCTATGTTGAAGCAATTGAAGCAACTGAATCCCATAATTCAGTACAGACTTTCCCAAAGCAGAAATATTACATCAGTCTAATAAGATCTATTCCAAATTCATCACCTGAGTCAGGACAGATGAAGAGGAGGAACCTCAGAGCTTTAGGTATTTTTATAAAGAGTTTAATTCCACTGTTGTCTCAAAGGACAGATTCCCTAAAGACCACATTGAGCTTAAAGATTTAAGACTGATGTATTCTATAAATTCACTGCACACTTGAGTTTACATATTAGTCACTGCTATTTTGTAACAGTAGATTGTTATAATAATAGCATTTCATAAGGCTTCACAGTTAGGGAAGATGGAATAATCATTTGGGAATCCACAGGAGGCCAGCAAAAACAAGTAAATGTTTTGCTATTCAAATTGTGGTGTGAAAGAAAAATTTTTCATCAAAAGTACTGGTATAGATTTTTCAAAATCTCTTTAAATACCTTTCCTACAAACTCTGTCACAACACATACTAATGTTTTTTCCTGACTGCCAGTCATGAAATTAATCACTGAATTACCTAATTATTTCTAAGATCTTTATGATTCTTAGAACATCCTTTCCACACAATTTCCCTTTTCATTCTGTAATTGATTTCAAGAAAATATTATTAAATATGCATTACCTAAGAAAACAACTATGATAAGAATAACAATTGATTGCTATCTGCTGGCAGAAAAACATTCAAAGTTACAATTTGACTGAATGTTGAAGTGAACTCCGGATTACAATAATCAGAATTAGGCAGAAGAAAGTGGGGTTAGAAAAGAAGGGAACACTAAATATGTGGAAAGAAAATCAGTAAATTTCTTACTTTACTCTTCGGAAGTAAGGTCAGCAGATCCTTGAAATTTGAATGAATTTTTACATCAAACACCAGGTTGCAAAACTGTTGTTTTTTAGGAGCAAAAAACTCCACTGAACTCTTCTAGAAGAGAAACATGTTAAATTGTATTTCAAAATATTTCAACACGTCTGTTGTTTTAGACCAGAGAGACCCTGGTGCTACCGCTTCTGGTGCAATTGATTTACTTGCACAGAAATCATTCATCTATCAGTATGGAAAACATAAATGTCAAAGCAACTATAATATATGTGTACCAATAAAGTCATCTGTTATGCCTTCTTTTCTTTTTTTTTTTTATATCAGCAAATAGAAGAGACTTTATTAACCTTCAGAAAAATTAAACAACGTTTTTTTCAAAATAGAGGATCAAAGTGTTCTTCAGAAGGGACAATGAGCCCAAGCTGCAGACCAGTAACCAAAAACTGCCAATGCCAGTTATCTTCACCAGTATAATTTAAATTTCCTTGCCTCAGTTTCTTATTGTGGGATTATAAAATAACAATGTCATAACATTGATGATCTACAAGGCCAGCTTATTCTTGTGGCTGCTGCTGTCAGTAAATTTAGTTTTAAATTAGTTCAAAACAAATCATATGTCTGAAGAAACACACATAGCCACATGTTCTTGGGAGAACAGATGACCCACAAAGAAGCAAAATACACTCACTTCCTCCATGTTTTCTAGCAGTTCTCAAATCCCTTTATTCAACTGTCTCCAATGCATTTTTTACCTTTTAGGTAGTCTGACTAGATTAAAATAAACAATCAAAAAAAATGCCACAACTACACAAAGACACCTCCACTCAAGAAAAAAATAAAAAGGGAAAAAATTAGGAAAAAAAGACCATACCCCAAGTCTGTGGGATGAGTTCATAGATGAAGTTAGAAAGCAATAAAGAAATCTGCTCTCATCATCTCCATCACAGAAATATGGCTCTAGCAAGGGCTCATCAATCATGCTCCACATCATTAGATGTTCCAGGAACAGTTACACACTGAAAGGTGGGAAACTTGGAAAAGAAAATCAACGTGATCTGACCACTTGTGAGAGCAGTGTGATTGGGAAGTGCCTGAGTGCAATGTCAAGCTCCTGCTGTCCAGGAGAGACCCCAGGCAGCTCTGTCGTTCACAGGCTGCACACCCGAGCACTGCCCTGGCTGGGCTGGGAGGTGACAGCACAGACCTGCAGGCCCTGGGCAGCTCTGCCTGAGGAGGGATGTGGGACCATGTCCTGTGCTCAGTTTTGGGTCTTGTCATCAACTGGAAACAAAATACAAGAGTTGGACCAAAAGATGAGGCACTCAGTGAGAATGCAATGCTGATGGTATTTTAGAAGTGACCTAGAACTGAGAATTTCAGGGGGAGAAAATAACGGAGGAAAAACTGTGGTTTGAATGAGGATCCTTTATCAACATTTGCTCTGACATTTAAAAGTGAAAAAATAACAAAAATAGAAGTTATACACTTGCTGTCTAGACAAGAAAAAGTACCCCAACCCAGAAAAATGCTTTAATACTAAAGTTCCGTTTATGTCTCTGTGAGTTAGACAACTTCATATTTTTGGTCCAAAGTGTTTACTATTAAACAGTGTGATTGCACAGTTCAATATATTCTAGGATCAGTGGTGCTTGTGGAATTCTTAGTTGGTGGGGATCTCAAATTTTGCAGTAGACATGCCTTTGTGTTTAATGTTACAGACAGCAAAGAGAACAAATTCTTACAGAACAGGTACAGCACAGACCAGAATAGTTTTGTACTAATTGTCCCCGTCCTCTGCCTCCCCCCAAAAAACAAATAATAACCACCCCACATTATTTTGCAGAAGGTTTTATAACTGTCTCCTACACATCCCACCTTGGTGCACACCCAGGGAACCTGGGGACAGAACACTGAAATCCTACTGCAGACCAGGGAGGAGCACAAAGGCCCCAGAGAACACGAACTAGCACAACAATAGGTAACAATAGAAAAAGTTAAGTTTAAATATAACCTCCCCAATTGAAAATAGATGTTTAAACATTTTTTTACAGAATATGTCCAAATTGCATTAGGATAATCCTGTTCCAACCTAATTTAGTATTCAAAATGCACTAACTTTAGAAGTTTAAGAATCTATGTCTTTTCCAACACTACTGTTTTTTTGTTGTATTCTGCTTCAGGAAAGCTCTACTGGACCCATCAGTTCATACCAAGAGCTGATTTGATACATCATAGCCATGTATACAGGAAAATGCAAGGCATAATATCAAAAGGAATTTTAAATATCTACTTTTTTCCTCAAAGGATCTATTAAGAATATGGTTTCTGCTCTGGAATACCATATACTCTGTGCTGTCTGGGATCAATACAATATCAGGGAGAGTTTTTTTTCCTTTTGTTGTCCCCCACTAAACCTCACAAATTCTAGCAGGAATAGTCTGTGTTATGGACCTCTTTATCGCTGACAAAGAAAACAGGTCCAAGTCACTGTAAGGTTAATCTTTCTTCACAGCTATCTCTCATCCCTCCAAAGGCTGCATTAAACACCTTCCAAATGACAAAACAAACAGGTAGAGTGAAAACAACAAAGAAAGAGAGACATGAAAAATAGCAGTTCTTCCTTTAAAGCCATCCAGAACATGAATTTGAATTTTGCATCTAATGCCTACACATTGTGGCTTACAGAAACATTAAAAATGTATAAACAGAATGGGAAATAGCTTGAAGAACACAGAACACATCTGTTAACCAAATGGAAAGTATCTTAAAAATTAAAGAGGTTGTAGAAATTATTTGGTTTATTCTTCTGCATTGCACACAATCATTATGTGTTCCTCTCTTCTAATTGAGTCCTCTAAGCTATAAGAGATTAATAAACACAAGTGCCCAGCCATAATGTCTGTTTATATCAGTCTTTGATCAAGCCTAACTGCAACAAATTGGGAAGAGTCTTTAAGTAATTATCAGTATTATTACAAAAGAGCAGCAAAATACTTGCATAACATATTTCTCTCAGACCAAAGCTACAGTAGTAGTGAGTGAGGACAGTCTTAAAATGCTTTTTTGAAGACCTCAAAGTACATGAGAGGGTGAACTGACCCAAGTAAAAAAGCATTAAGTGACCTGGATAAAAGAGGATACAACAAGCTAAGACTCACACTAAAGTAAACCAAGTTTGAAGATAAAGGTGTTCTTCATATAGTATTTTCCATCTATTGTGAGGGGCACACAAGGATGGACATGAGGCCAGCAAGAAAATAAGACTGACTGAGTATAACCATAAAGGGAATATGGAAGGGAATGTCATCACTGTAAGTGGGCTGTTTGTAATTTGTATTAATGATATGCATAACGCTACTCTCCTGCCCTCCCAGGAACAAAAACAAATAAATAAACCAAACCCAAAACCCCTAGAACACAACATACACTATGTAATAATTGGTAAAAGATTCGTGTCAATCACAGAAGCACTGGGGTTTGTATAAACCAGAATACCAAGTTCTGAAGTGAAGCATGGACACTAGATAAAGGAAATTATATGATTAAATCATTCTGTTTAAAATCACCTTGTTATGTTATCTTATATTATGTTACATTATATTATGTTATATTATGTTATGTTGTATTATGGTATGTTTTTTCTAATAAGTTGTATCGGCTACCAGCTTGCAAAATCAAACTTCACAACAGCCCTTCCTGCCTTTGTGTATCTCAAGAAACAGACTTCCAAAACTTCTCAGGAGGTTATCTACCAGGACAAGACGGTTATCTGTGATTGATTATTGCCTGGAAGCCTGGTGAATTTGTATATGTTTAGTTTAATGCCTGGAGGCCTGGTGAATGTTTATTCACCACTGCTTACCCAGCAAAATTGGGACAGCACAGAACATAAAAAATTATTGATTACAACGGGAGACCATACTACAGAAAGGAGCTGCAAACCAGGTTCGGCGGGACGTCGATTGGGTGGTGACCCCTCACGTTCCCCCAGCGCGCTGCTTGCTCTGTCTATATCAAATAAAGCAATCTAAATTTTGCTAAATATCGAGACTCTTGTCTCTCATTTATAACAACTAGAACACACCACAAACCACATTTTACTGTTTGCATAGGCTCCATTTTGAGGTTGTCAGTACACTGAAAGGATCTTCAATATAATTAATGAGATACAGCAAACCAATAAAAAAGGTGTATTTTTCTTCTTTGTCTTGCTCTATTTCATTAGCCATCAGGAGGAAAGTCTTGGAGCGTGCAACTCGGCAATTTGTCTGTTGTCTCAGCTATATACCAAACATATTTGATATGCTGGAGGGGTAAAAAAAATCTCCTTGTCTTCCTTATTATTAATCCACATCTGGGAAGTCATGCAGTTTGCATGCATCTGTACCTCAATAGCCAACAAAAGTGAGAAAACTGGAGTCTGTGTCCTTTGGTGATACAATCCAGTCTTTCCATTATTTTTAAAAAGAGATTTTTTTTTTTAAATCTAGAATCAGTGCCATGAATCAAGGAAAAGACAGCCAGTCTTTCTATAGCACTATTACACAACTAAGACAGACACTGCTACTTCATAAAAGAGCGCATAGTCAATTTCACTACCACCAGAAAGGCTCTCTTCTAGAGAGATTTTCACTTCTTCAATACCATTAGAATATGTACACAGCCAAGCTGTGGAGCTCAAGGCAATTTTTAAATTACCAGTTTTGATATTAATTCTTTGCTAACAAGATCTGTGATTTATATAGCATGCACAGTTTAATATAACTATAATTTGCTCTCCTGCTGCTAATTGACAAAAAAGCACTACATACTTTTTTAAAACTTTGAAGAAAAATTAAGCATCATTTTCTAATGTGTTATTGTCCATTATTGTAGACAAACTGCTTGAATAATAAAGATGATGATCTAAAAATCAGTTCTAGGATTACCTTAAACTTCCACACCATGAACACCTGTGTTACACGCTAATTGACTAATTAATATAATCTCTTTCTTTGCAGTGTGAGTAACAGTAGAGGAAAATGGAAGGGCAATAAAATGTACAATCAGAATAATGTTGTTTGAACACAATTTCCAACTTTGCTATGTGCAATTTTCAAAAAAAATTATACTGGTGCACGGGCATATATAGTAACTATAAAACAAGCCTTATTTAAAACAAACAAACCCAGTAACATTTCCTTTTAGTTATAGAGTTTTCCAATTCCCTTAAAGCATTTTATATTAGCTAGCAGAAATTCTGGTAAAGGTAGCCAATGTTTGTTCCCTGACATTTCTGCTGAGAAGAAAAACAAGGATTTGCTCATCTTGCTCCCTGAATCCACAGTACATGTGTGAGCAATAATCAATAGATCTTGGTTGCTACTGCAGAATATTTCTGCAAATAATCACTGCAGCTGTAATCCTTGGGCCAACAAATGGGGAATCATCTTTGACTCCTCCCTCTCAAAAATGAAAGCTTAGGTGTACCAAAGCTGCCTACTTCCTATGCAACATTTCCAAAGCACATTTCTGTGTTGTGTGCACATCACTGCAAACTAATTTGGGTCCCTACTATTTCAGTTTTGATGATTTTTCCCCTCACACAGCTGCTAAAAATTTGTTGATTTCAAATATTCCCAAAAAGCTGTGGCCAAAATTGATTTTCTAAGTTTCCCCAAAGCTTTTAATTGCTTTGAGGTTAAACACCATAAAACATCACCCTTCAACTACCCCAACCCACCCCTCACACACAATAATTAAAATGAGTCAGATCTTTGCAGCTTTCAATCATAGTAAGGTCATTTTGGCCATGCTTGGCCTCCCCTTTGGCTCTTCTGCTTTCTGTCAGAAATTTAGAGGTCATCTGTATTCACAGAAATTTTAACAAAAAACCCAAACCTGCAGTTTTCAATGTTGCACGCAATGGCATTTGTACAAACCGAAGCCTGCCTCTGCCAGCATGCTTTGGGATGTGAGAGTGTGTAACTCGTTTGACAACACAAGCAAGCTACAGACCAAACCTGAAAATAATGTCTTCAGTATTAAATGCTTGCACAGGACTAAGTGATTAAGTCCAGGGAATATAGCTTAGTAATGTTAAAAATATAGAAGTACTTTTCTTTTCTATCAAGCAAAACAAAACTAAACAAACCCCCAAAAAGCAACCAAAAAAGCCCCAGTGTAAATATATTACACAGTTCCTCCTCTTTGAAATATTTGTATACGTCTGAAGAGAATTTTTCTAAGAAAGTCATGCAGTGACTTTACAATGTACATAGATTTTTTTATGGAATTATGTATATAAAGTTCGCTGTTAAGCTCCCTGGAACAAGCACTGTGCTCCTTGCTCTTTATTTCAAGACCAAGAGGTTCTTGTCCTTAATTAGCTTCTTAAGGTTGTAAGGTTTTTAGCACCACCTCAGTTTAGATGGATAAAGCCTTAGCATAATGAGATTACTAGAAAGCTCCACTTTACAATCCAGAGCATTACAATAATATATTTAAAATACAGCTCTTCATGTACATGTAGCAGGACAAATGCAAATTTATGAATGACATTTACATACTTCCACCTACATGTAAATTTTGCAGTCACATCAATAAGGCTTTTAAACTAAGACATCTTTACAAAACACAGATATTTACTTTAAAAGTTAGGTTAATCAAGAACCTTCAGTGAGAGAGAAGACAACTTCAGTTTATATCCAACACAGTATGTAAGATATTATTTAAAATGAGAGGGATATCTATCTAGAAGGGCAGAAATTCATGATACCCAGATCACTCACAGAATACAGAAGAGACTTTTTTCAAAAACAGGTTCAGTCTAGGGCTAGTCACAAGTGTAATTCTAACACAGAAGGTCATGTATGTGCTCTAGAGAACCACAGAGTTTAGAAAAAGTTGAGTTAATGGAAACTGCTCTCTTAAAATCAAAAAGAGGAACAACAAAATTGAATTTACTTGATCAAAAAAAAATTTTATCTATTTCCAGAAGGGGAAAAAAAAGCTCATCTCTGATCAATTAAGAATCTTTGAGGATACTGCCAAGATGAAAATCACAGCATAATTCAGACAATTCTTTTTTAACAGAAAAAAGAAGAAAGATCTCTGAGGTGAACTCTAAGGTGAGAGCTTAATTAGACAAGAAGTTATTTTTAGAAATAACTAACTTTTAAATTTCAAAACAAGCCAAAAGTTACAAAGTAAACTTTTGTTAAAAACAACATCTCTCCTGTTCCCATTTCTGCCCATGACCACAAGCAGGGGAGGATCTACACAGACTCAGCCTTGTCAGTGGGACACAATGGGGATCAGGACCGAGCAAGGTTGACAGTAAGGAGACACTTGAACGCCTTTTCACTCAGGTGAATTCCTTGGGAAACCTTGGACCTTTCTGGAGATGACCACACATACATGTTCTGTGGAATTAGAATCAGTATTTTCAAGTGGGATATCAGCATTACAGATAACCAGTAAGAGCAGAAGAAGATTTGACTTTAAAATACTCAGTGGTCATAAAAATGTGAGCACTGGAAATTTTATCAAATGCATAAGAAAGCTGATCATTTAAGAGAAGGTGCTCAGGGCTAACAGCAGTTCAACAGTGATAAGCTTCAACCACTATATCATACAGCAAAGAAGAAGCAATTCTAGCAAAATCTGTCCATTAACATATGATAAAGGGGTGGGAATGTATCTCCTAGACCCCAAAGTCAGTGATGGTGGAGCTGGGGATTGCTGCTGCTATGGGAACAGAGCTATGAGCTACATGGACAATTGGTCTAACCAAGCAAGGTATTTATATTCTTTTTCAAAATCCAAGTTTTTGAGACTGTTATGTGTAGAGGAAAAAGTGCTGAAGTACAGGTGAGGAGGGAAAACCATGTCCAGCTTCACTAATGAAAATGAGCATGAACAAAGACAGTCATCACTACCACCAATTTTGCAGTTAAATCAAGTTTTTCATTCAGAAGTTTCCAAGGATTATAATAGTGTTCATTAATGAGGTAACCAGTCTCTGTCCAACTGACTTTCAGACAAATTAACTAAAAAGAAAAAAAGAGTCAATCACAACAGGAAAAATAATAGTTTCTCAAGCTTGTTACACTGCTATGATTTTATGGCATATTTATATATGAGGCAACATCTAGACATGAAGACTTTTCAAAGTGCTTGAGGAGATGGGGAAATACAGCAACAGGTAAAAAGTTCACATTAGACTCCTTGCCTCCATCCCCATTTATTCTCTTGCAGTGAACTTGATGACAGAAAGGAATTAGCCCCTTCAGATACCTGATATCAGAAGCTAAAAATACTGAATCTCCTTCCTGCACACACACAAAGAACAAACAGTGATCATGACAATGGACCAGAGACCTGTCCCTCAGCAGACTGACATGAAAGGAATTTAGTTAGAAACTGGAAACCCTTCTGATCACAATGAAAAATTGCAGTGAAGTTTGACAGAGAAAGCTCGAATAAAAGCAGTCACATTGTCATCTGTAATGGGCAATGGCTGCCACAGGCAACAAACAGCATTTGGATTTTTCTGCACAAACCAGGAGCACCTATATAGAATTCTAGAAGCATTTTCAATCCACAGTTTTTGTCATATACCAAGAAAGCGTAATGATGCATTTGGAGAAAAAGCAGATTGGTCAGTTGCCAAGCTGTGTGAAATGGCAAGTCATGCTATTATGAAATCTTATAAACTAACATGCAATAAAATAATAAGGGGAAATAAAAAAATAGGAAACAAGTAAGAATACTCAGGAACTCTATTATAAAGATGTACAAATAGATGGAAAACTAGTGAGCAATACCCCATCCAAACAGAGATGACGTGCGGTACAGGCTGGGAGCCCACTCATGCAGTACCTCAGAAGGTAAGAAAACAAGGAAAAAGCAAATGCTAAAGTACAAAACATGGATGAACGTAATACAAAGAAGTGTGGAAACCAGGAAGAGCAATATTCAAGACAGTAATGCAACGTTTAGTATAAGGAGCCATTTGCACTAACTGATGTACAGAGAATAATTATACATAGCTGCCAGAAAAGCAAATAATGCACTGTATTGAGGCAGGTAGCAACAAGGATCAGTGGCTTAGGAGACAATATTTTGCATGAGTAACATTCATGCAGTGCCCTGTTTGCAGACAAAACACTAGATATAGAGAAAAAGACACACATGCACAAAGTTCAAACAAAATTAAATATACTATATCATGCAAATTTCCTCAGAATTACACAAGAAAATAATGTAAAGCTACTGTGAAATAAACTGAATTAAATGGTCATGAAACTGAAATACACATTGTAATTACATACAAAAGTACCAAAAAATAAACACATGGAGTGAAGTTTCAGAAAGTAGAGACAACACCATCAGTGCCTTCAGTTAAAACAAATGGATGGCTGCTCCTGGCAATGCTAAAACAAGCAAAGTGTTCTTGTGAGAAATGAGGCCGATGCAAAGTAAAGATGCAGCTTGAATATGTCTCTTTTAACTTAATACAGCCATCAGAGGTAGCATGAAGCTTATTACCAATCATCTCACCTTGAAGTAGTACGTGAATGAAAAGAAAATCACATAACATGAGGACAGTAAGATGGTGCTTGAAGGATCATTCCTATAAAAAGGACAGTCAGTACCTTTGTGTGAAGGTCACTCTCACCAGAGGAAAAATACAGACCTGATTGAAAAGAAATGTCTTAAAGTAGCGTTTGCATGTGAAAAGTTTGGTTCAAGGACAGGAAACCACTCTAGTGAAAAGATCATAAATCACCATAGAGCAGCTTAAAAAAAAAGGTAATGTCAAGGGAAAAAAAGACAAGTATATGTAACTGAATTGCCATCCAGCACAACTATGTTGACTCAGTCTTAGATCCAGCACTTTCTTTATTGGGAAAGATGAGGCTCTCCCCATAACTTCCCAAGAACACAAAGACCTTCCTTCCCTGTGTACCTGAGCTATGAGGTAATGGCACAAGGCACAATTAAATATGGTGGTAGCTGAATCTCAGTGCGAAATTATCACTGAGACAAGAAATTCACTAAATATTAATTCACACATCTTTTGTAATACGAACAATGGATGCCTCACAGACCTCAGTCACAACAAAAGATACCTGACCCCAGTGAGAAATAATGTAACTCTCAAAATGGTGTCCAAACTAAGCACAAGGAAAGACATTAACACAGTGTAGTAAAAGCCCTCCAGATTGCTGGTAAATGGTCAGACATTGTAAAATTACTCCAGCACTGACAAGCAGCAAAACCAGAAGTCAAAAATTAGGAGAAAAATACATATATATTACATTCCTTTGTTTAAAAGCATGGAGGTGTTCAAGAAATGACTGGATGTGACACTGAGTGCCATGATCCCATTGACACAGTGGTGATCAGCTAAAGGCTGGACTCAACGACCTCAAAGATCTTTTCCAATCTTAATGATCCTATGATTGCATGGTTATGTTGAACATCAGCCTTAACTTCAGCAGACTATTAGGCCTAACTTCAACCACATTTAAAGGCAGTCATTCAAGGCAAATTTCAGAGCATATCTGTTTAGCAGATGCTAACTTATTCATAAACAAATTGCAGAGGGCTGTGATATCTTCCAAAAAAGAAGCCATGTAAATGCAAACCAAGTCATAACTGAGAATGCTGAAGAGGACATAATATGCTCTTGAGACTTGATCGGATGACCACAAAAGAAAATGCCAAATTTTTCTAAAATCCTATTCTATCAATAAGTTTTTTTTCTCTAAGTAAAGATAAGATTCAGATTTGCTTGAAAAAAAAAAAATTGAGGTCACTAGCAGTAGAAGATTAACACCTTCAAAATCCAATAGGCTTTCTGCCATTAAAGCACCATTTCTTTCACCCTTCCTTGACTTGTGTTTATTATATAAATACACAGATGAATTTTTCAAGTGTAATTAAGACCAAATGAACAGCATATTTTTGTTCAGCTTTGCCTCTTCAGATGAATCAGAAAGGTAGGACAGGTTCACAAGAGAGGATGTCCCAGTAGGACAGTATGGCTGCATTCATGGAACAGTACAGCAGGGATTCATCTCCATCCAGGGTTCAATGGGAAGGGCCTTGTCAATCAGTGTGTCACCACTGTGGCTGTGCCACCACATCTGGCTCTGCAGCAGGGCCCCACAAGCACAGCTCCATCCTCTGCTTCTCATTGCTGCTACCCCCCTCTCCCATGAACTGCAGAGGATGCTTTACATGCCTGAGGCCCCATTTCAGTCCCTGCTGACTCACGTGTCTCCTTAAGCAGCTACAGCTTATTACTCATCAGTCAGCACAGTTCTTTTCACATCTCTGACTAATTATTAACGAACACTAATACAGAAGATTTACATGAAAATGAACTTCATTGCCTTGGATAAAACCAGTATTAATCATGCAAAGATCTCCTCTGTGCATTTGTAAATGTTGTGGGGAAACTAGAAAGTCTGGCTGTGTATCAAGAATGTGCTCATAGCACTAGAGATATCTAGTGTAAAAGATCACTTTTTAAGTAATAGATTAAATAAATACTGCAACCCACAAGTGGAGAAATTTAGAGTCTTTTTTCAGAACTCTTTTATAATATTAAAATATCATTTTTTATGCAAGAAACCTCAAGTCTGGGAAGGCCAGGTAGAGAAAAAGAATCCCCTTGCCACACTTCCCAAATGAACTCAAACAAACGAGTTTAGGCAGAAGCATGAACATAAGCAGAGCAGATTCCAAGAAGTCCTCCAGCTCCTGCCAGTGGCACAACTGCAAGAGATTACTAGGTCTGAGAGCTTTAACATAGCAGAACTTGCAATTATTGTGTTTCCTATCCCTTCAACATTATTGCAGTGTTGGAGGATCCACCTCCCTTTGAAGCAATTTGGATCTTATCCATTTAAAATTGTTTCTGCAGTGCTAGAAGAAAAAAAAAAAGTCCAACTTCAGAAGCAATGTGGAATAAGCAAGACATGGTCTGTTTGAAAAGGTTAAATAGCTTTTTCAAACTCTTTGCTTCCTTATTCCTTTGGTTGGCAGATATTTTTGGCTGAGTTGCTGGAAGAGTTGTTCTCCTTTGCAGTCAGGGAGAAAAGAATAATTCTTTAAAGACATCCCAGTCTGGAGAAAAAACGGGCAAAAGTTTTACTTTGTCCTTGATCTCATGGTAAGGATTGAGCGTAAGGGACCACTTGAGGGAGACTAATCCTAATTTCAGCTACCTGAAGGTTGAGAGTCAGACTTGTAAAATGTTAAATTCCTTATACATACAAAGCACACATCCTTTCTCACCTCTGATCCTCTCTGACCTCTTATCATATCTGTGTCTCACCCAAATAACTTCCATTAAGCTGAAAGTCACGTACTTCAATTTAGGAGCGAAATACTTAGCCTGCTGTAACTATAGAACAGAAAAAGCTAAAGTACCAGCATTACACAAAGCCTTTGCAATGGCCAGGAGCTAATGAGAAGGAAGTCCAGACAGCTCCAAAAGCCAAACCACACCTCTGCAGCACAAAGATAAAACACTCCCAGAGCTCCAGCCAGGCTAAGCCAGAGGAAAAACCTGAATGACTACACGTCTGAAAGCAAATCACTGCTGAGAGAGGCAAGGGAATTCTCTGCATCAGCTTCCTGAAGATTACACTGACCTGACCTACTTCATATCCAGATGTCAGCTACAACCTGGTTTTGATGCTCCCAAGGAACCCTTATTTCACCAAAGTCAAAATACATAAGAAGAACAGGCAGAGTGCAGAAGAGGAATTCATTCCTGGCAGGCAATTAGCAGAAACCCTGATGTATGAAATATAATATAATCATCATATTAATGCAGAGTTCTACATAATAAAAGCTAGTTTCTTTCAGGGTTCACTGGAGGAAGGAAACAGGCCAAGGAACCTTTAATTACATACCTCCAGGACATACAGATTAAAGAACATCTGACAAAACTGAGAAAATAGTTATTTTGAGAGAAGGAGACAATTTCTTCTTAAACACAGTGATACAAGGCCACTGTCTCCCGAGGGCACTGTTCCATCCCTTGAATGCAGTGAAAGCTAACAAGAGTCACTAATGACATGCATGCAACACAATAGGTCTGTTGATAATATTACTGGACTTATTAGCACCATTTGTTCAGCAGATCCTGCAACACCAGTGAGTGGTGGTGATCAGTTACATGTGGATAGTTCTGTTTAGAATTGGCTGCACTCTTAGCTGGTGAAAGTGAATCCATTCTCTCACTTCTCCCCACATTGATTTTAAGGCTTCAAGGCCAGAAATACTTCTTTTATTACTTTTATTTACTTTACATGGATTCATAAGCATACTCATAAAGTGCATCTGATATTAATACATAAACACATTATCTGGCAAACTCTGAGCAACCCAGGCAAAAGGTGGCAGCTCTGAAAAGTATCACATCCATATGACACAAGTTTCCCAAAGCCATGTCTCAGCTTTTCCTTCTCTGCTTCCCTACTTTCATTCTGCCACTAAATTGCCTGACTTCAACTCCCTCTCAAATTCTCCAGCTCTTTCTCCTGCTCCCTCAGATTCAACCAGAAGGCCACCTGTCTAACTCGTGTAGTGGGTTCACAGCCTTTTACTGCCTTTTTTATGTTTGTGATGCACCAGTTATCGCTTGATCTCCATGAGGATGAACAGAGCCACTGTGAAGCAACTAAAATGAGAAAATGGGACACCAAAAAAAAGAAAAGAAAAAAAGAAAAAAATTAAAGGATGATATAATAGCCCCTGTTTATATGCAAAACGTAAGGCAGCTAAACTCAGCACTGTGACATAAAATAGTACTGACATCTGCACTTTCAAAACGTGTGGTCTAATCTCCACTGGAATCCCTGGTGCTTAATCTGCCAGTCACCACACAAGGATTTAGTATTTACTGCCAGGTATTAACTTGCAACTGTTTCAAGCATAAAGATCCTGAGGACTGGACAATGCAGCTAAGAAAACATGTTCTTTTATCTACTCTTTTCATAAAGATGTCCTACCTTGTTTTAACTAATAAAAAAAAAATCCCCATGACTAATATTTTGCCAGTATGACCATAGAAATATCTCTGAACCAGAGCAAAATGTGAGGCTAAATTCTCATTAAGAACAAAACAAATCATGCAGTGCCAGATTAGAACTAAATCGCCTTTACTGTAAGTGGCAGAGGACTGTGGTGGGGAAACTTCTGGGGAGGTTTTTCACCTCTGGACCACACTATCTTCTGTAGTCCAGAAGAGCCTTGAATTTTTATTCCCAGGGTCCCTTTGACTAATCTGGATGTAGACCACGAGTTACAAGAAGAGTGCACTCCTTAGTCATGTTATGCAGGTTTCTATTCAAAAAGCCAAGCTTTTTCTATCTTTGCCGCTGTTCTTTTCCTTTTATTAAGTGGAAGAATAAGTAAAATACATGTACAAAAGAAAAAATAGGCAAAGATTATCTCTTTTAGGAAGGGCAAGAGACAGCTAATCTGAAACAAATGTAAATAATTACCTCCAGTCTCTACTTCCTACAAGGAAGATCTGAACTGCACACAGTTCAAAGGGTTTCTTTGTGTTACTGTTACAAGTGTCATACAAATATTGGGCCAGGGGCCCCATTCCTCAACTGCTCTAATGAAGAACCAGCTATACTGAGGATGTGTTGCACTTAACACTGAGAATGTGCTGCTCACTGGAGCCCACTTGTCAGAAGACAAGATGAAGAGACAAACACTTGGGTACAAATACTGGCATCCCATGATTGTATGATTGACAGTGAGAAAAATAAACTCCCAGCTCTCTCACAAGATTTAGATTTCCTGATTTCCAGGGTGATTTTCCTTCACATTGTCCTGACCTATTCACAGAATATTTTGAATATGCTATATAGCCTATACTAAACTGGCATTTCAGGATAAGGGTTTTGGGATTTACATAGAGTAACTCTAAAAGTAACTGTCATTTATGGCTACATCACTCATTCGACACTTTCTTATTGATTGCTATTGGTCATCAAATTTCTTCTCCCTTCATTGGCATTTTCAAGATATCACAAAGAATTACATGCCAGAGTATGGCAGCTCCTTCACTGACTAAGGGAGTCTCATATATTTTATTCTACTAAATCCAAATCCCATCTCATTTCAATAGGTGCAACCAGACAACAAGCATTTTTCAGCCAATTCTTGGCAGAGCTCCTTTAAACACTACAAAGTCATTCTGCTTGCCAACTCATTTACCAAATACTCTCTTCTGAATTGGAATGACCCTCACTGCAGTAAATTTTAAAATGTAAATGTAGTCGGCAGGCTGCCTGTATTTGCCCAACTAAGAGCTATATGTTTATGAACACTTCTGTTCAAGTAAGCAGAGGGTGCAAGACTAGGTGTTTATTTTATTTTTACTGGCGATCGTGTTTCTGCCTGACGGAAGGCTGGAAGCTTAAATAAAAAACCTCCTTGAAGTGAAGGTCAGTACAATCAGATACTTAGAACTCAAGGTTTAATTTACCATATGAAGGTGACTAAAGGAAACTAGTTTGCACAATGTGACTAATGCAGAAAAGCCAGCTTACCAATTGCAGCAATAGATTTTTGTATAGGGGGGCTGAAACATTTAAAATGTCAACACAGAATCATTCTCCAGCGTCCAAACAGTTGTAAAGAGCAACCCTAAGTAAGACTGCTTGATAATTGTATGGTAACACACCAGCACTGATTCAAGGCAAATAGATCCTTATTACCCATACAGAAAAAGGTGGGAGTATTGGTAGCAACTGTGTTAGGCTGGTTCCAAAAGCAAATGCATTTAAAAAAAAATATAAAACATAAATCATTCTGTAAGAACCCAAGCACAAACGTTGCAAACACTGTACTCAAAGGTTTCCTTCAAACACACTACACTTTCAAATCAAATTTAAAAGCTAATTGTTTAATTCTGCTCTGAAAATATTCCAAAATTATTATCAACTGTAAGCAAGCCAGATTTTCACAAACTCAAGCGAGTGCTGTACATAACCAGTGGACTTTTGCCAGGAATAGCACAGATAAATAACAATGCTGTTCTTCAAGATGTCCCAAGACTTAGTTACAAATTAAATAATACATCACCTTCTTCAAGGAGAAATCACATAGCTAGAACCCCATGAAATGTTTGAGCTAGCTACAGACTAACTGCAGACAGACATCTCTACAGTGCTATTGTTATTGACAAAACTTCCACAACAGGGACACAACCTAATAAACCAGAAGGATCAATTATTTCTGCACTACACTCCTTACCATCTCAGCTCTCCAAGCTCTTCAAGTAATTTCCTTAGGAGTAATTCAAAGCAATGGCAAAGAGTCCTTGGAGAAGTGTGTTTGACTTTACCAGACTACTGAAAACTTCTGTGACCAAAGATGTGACATTTTCTCAGATAGATTCTTCTCTGGTCTGTACAGGACATGATTGCATGAAGTACCAGTTTCACTCCTCAGCAATACTTCTATGAAAACACTTTTCTTTTGATGGCACAGGATCATTTCAGCATCCCAGGAGAACAGCATCCTCTTCTTCCCCAGATGCTCCCACACTAGCATCCCCAGAAGCTGGCTCCAGCAGGAACACAGCCCAGCATAGCCCATGCACCAAGGAGCACAATCAGTCAGTCACAGATTCAACTGCTTCAGGCAGCCTCTGTGCCGGCATTTCTGTACAGATGTGAGACTTCACTGAGAGCCCCTCCAAAAGCAAAGCACTGATAAAATAAAAAATACCAGCAGTAGATAATTAAATACTCATCTGCTCAAAGTATCTGATCCCTCATGTATAAAATTCTGACACTTTGCCATAGCACATGCTGGTAACTCCAAACACCTTCTTAGAAATACGAAAATACCTGAAAAATCTTCTTTTCGTAATTCTTTATTTCACAGTTCCCAATTCAAAACACAGTTCTCTTAAGCATCATCTTTTATCAATGCACTAATTTTATGCCTTTTTTTAAACCAACGAAATATAGAAGCTGTCTGGACGCTATGTCTTTACTGGCTCTCTTAGATGGCAGAACAGTAGACAAAACTTTCTGATTTATTTGCAGTTGATATGAAAGTAATCTGAATTTGGTCAACATAGCAATGAACACAGAGCAGACCATCTCCCTCACTTCATCTGGTCACCAGAAAATCCACCCAGCACATGCAGCAAAACAAGACAGCTGGGAAGCCTGGAAACAGGAAGCAAGGTGAACAACAATGGACAGACACCCTTCTGGAAGGTGTGAAAATGCAGCAGCAGGTTCTGATCTTTGTAAACCTTGGAGGGAGAATTCCACATCAACATATCAAAATCTTGGTCAATCCTATCTTTAACTGAGTCATCTGTTTTTCTTTTCCTTAACCTGTAACCCAAAGCAGGTATCCAGTGATCAAAGTATGGATGTAATTTGACACACCTCAAATTACAATCAGCACTCTGGAAAATATGCTCAACATCTTGAAATTTACCTCATGAAATCTTGCAAGAGAATCAAAACAATAAGAAAGCATCCTTACCAAATTTTACCCCACTAAACCACCATTCTACTCACATGGGTACATAAATGAAATTGAGCATCCTCCCAACAATGCACAAGATTTATATTGATTGTGCCATTTAAAGAGACTAAAAAAATGCCAACTTATTTCTTACAGTGAACATAAATAAAGAGTAATTACAGAACTACTGGATGGAAAACAATCACAGTATTTTAGTTAAAGAAGCTGAGACTAAGTAGTGTAATGTACTCATCTGTTGTCTGTCATAATGAAGGCAGTAATTTGTTCCAATACCATTTAAGTATCTTAAATCATTTGGTGCATGATAAACTTCACAACAGCACTGCAAACATTTAAAAAGCTGTAATTTTGTTAGAAAGATGAGTTCAGGATTAGGATGGCAAAATCCTAATCCAGGGTGTGATTAAAGACACTTCACTTCCTAAAGTTCCAGGAGGGGTTCAGAGACAGGAGAGGGGATGACGTTTCCTTGGAAACTAGTCCACATGTATAGTTGTACTGTTTAATATGGATTAGCTGGCACAGTTACTACAAGGCAAATATAATTATTATTCTTTAAACTGAACAAATCAAGAAAACAAACATTTACAATCTCTAAGAAACAAAACAATGCTCAACAGGACAGCTCAAACAGCAAGAGTGCACAACCAGAGCAAAAAAGAACAGTCAGCAGTGTCCAGGCTGTGAAAGTAATAATGAGAATAAATTCCATGTGTGTCCTCTTGTGCGATGAATGACTGCTACAAGCACAGTTCGGTCTTTTATTTGCTTTGTCTCCCTACAGTCATAATTAGTAGGACATGTTTCAGTTGGCATAGGTCTTGGAAACAGGCTGCCTTTCAGGAAAATAAACTCATTTAAAGCCATTTTTGCTAACAATATATCTTTATAAGGACCACACACAAGATATTTACCAAGAAGCAAACCTTAAGGGAAAAAAATTGTTTATAAAGTATTGGCCAATCATCACGCTTTAAGTGGGTACATTTTAGCCCCCAGAAACATCTGCTCCTGACCTGGAATACAGTTCTAAATGGCCTTGATTTTAAGATCCCTAGAGGCCTCTAATGTCAGCGGAAGGACTGCAGCAGCCACCTGCCCTGCAGACACCCATGTACATGGCTAAGTATTTAAATATGCATTCAAAGCACAATCTCCACAAAAACCACGAGTGGAAGTCAGCTGAAAGTAAAGGCCATAGCCAAAAAAATCTCATACAGTTTACAATTAAGTCAACCATTAAAAATTTTTTTTGAAAAGTCTGCACCGTTTTCATCATTTCACCTGCACGGTTAAATTACAGGAACCAACAAAAAAGATAAGGATAAAGAGAATATTTAAATCACTGTGGATTTTAAGCACTTGAAGCTATTACACTTCTGCAAAATAAAATGATAGAAAGATAAAGCTGTTCAGTTTTTTAGTCAGAGACTGATCAAAGTCAGCCCTGAATTGCAAGTCTATTTAAATCCGTTTTTGATACAATAAATTAAATTTTCAGATACAGAATGCAAAAATTCAATAGAAAAATTGATCTACAAAACCAGAGCTGTTACATAAAACATTCCCTTATTATGAGCCACCTAAATAGCTGTCAGCTCTCTTAACAACTTCACATTAAAAGACACACACTTACGACAGAACAAAACACAACCATCATGTTAAATCCGAGGCCTATATGCAATTATTGCCTTGCCATTCCCTTTTGCCTAGAAGACATAGTTATTTAATAGAAGGCAGTTGATAAGGAAATACTGAGTAAGTACTACTAACTGTGGGTGAGAGTCTGTTCACATGTTGAAGTGAACTTAATCCCACTTGAGGTGGGGTATTTTGTTTTCAGTGATCAGCAAGGCACTGTATTCTTGTGCAGTATATTGATGGTGTCAAATTTCATTACACTGAATTCAAAACCAACCTCTTCTTATGAAAGAAACTCCACGAAAGAACATAAGCAGTATATCTCATGACTTGGAGAATATTCTCAATACTCCATGAAAATTTCCTATCACAAGTAAAAAGGAAAAACAAGACCAAACTACCACCATTATTTAAAAACCCTCTTGACAGAAAAATAAATTACTAATTAACAATTAGCTAACTATAATCACGGGATTAGACATACCTTTAAAATTACTAGTTTTTAATCATATTAAATACTAAAATCTAAATGTAGCCAGGTATATGTTATAGACTTGCATAATACATGGCTCCATTTAAAGCAGCTGTCTGGGAGCAGGAGTACATCAGTATGAGAACTGTATTTTAAGCACAATCTATGCAGGGTTATTGTCCAGTTTATTTACTACTGTTACCATGATCTGTGGCAGTGTCACGACTGTCGCAGTCACAATGGAGTATGACAGTGGAGTGTCACACTACTACCAAAAAAACTATTTACAGTAACTGCACATTTCTCATTTGTAGCAGTGATCTAGCACAAAGTCTAGTAGAGTATAATTCTTACAAAATACAGTACTGCTGATGTCAAAAATCTATTACAAAAATTTCCAGTGATTTAAGCATAGTTTTAGATGGCATTGAGTAAAGAGCTCTAAATCAACTGAACACTCCTCTTAAATATCTGTCATTTAAGAAACAAGATCACAAAAAGGAGGAAAACCCCCAACATTTATCAAAGGTAAATGAGTTTCAGATAGCTTCAATACTCTGTGCTAGAAAGATACCACAGAGGTAGAGACATCATCTGTAAATACAGAGATGTTATTCATATTTGCTCCTTCTCTAAACTTAAGGCTCAGCATTCCAGTGCAGAGTTGCCATTTCTCCTCTTGTATGGAGATCAGAAAAGGAGAAAAAAAACAAACCTGCAACTGAGCATGGGCTTTTCCTGTCTCTTTGACATGCCCATGCCCACTGGTTAAATCTTCTACCACCAAGGCAACAGCTGGCATCTCCACTGCTGGAGCAGCAGCTACATTTCAATAGCAGTTTTTTATTCCCTAAATAGATCATCTGCTTATCTCACAGGATAATTAGCAAAATTCAAGAATTTAAAAATAAAGTCACAAAGATGGTAAATCTGAGCAAGACATCATTTGCTCACAATGATACAGTAAATTAGAAGAAAAACCCAATATTTCTGGCAATAAATGACAAAGGTGTTCAAGAGGACCATATATACTCAGCTTTCATTGCTCCCATAGGCCATTTCTGTTTTCTGAGAACAAAGTGGAGAAGGTAAAAACAAAGACTACTAGAAAGGTATATAATCCATTACAAATGTCCACATTTAAGCTTCTATAATTTAAAAATACGTAGATATAAAAAGTCAAGTCTATTAAATTGTCCTGTCTTAGGTTTCAGAACTTCTAGAAGAATGTCTTAACTATTTTTAATATCTTACCACACACCTCTTAATGTGTACCGATCTGCAATAAAGTTGTTCTGCTGACTTAAATGCAGCAGTAGTAAGGTTGTGCAAGGAGCATACTAAATTAAAGCATTATTAAAAAAGTAACTAAACCACTATAATTTATAGGTGCACACTGAATAGAGAGTAACTTACTACCTGCAAAAACCCAAACAAACCAACTAATCTGTCAGTCAATAGTAATCAATCAGGTCTCCTCTCTAGGGTTTTTGGTACTGTCAAAAACACTTAGGAAAAAGTCCAGTGAAAAAGCCAGAGAAAAAACTTCCAACTTTTCTGTCTGGTGAACAAATCTCAAGTAGTAGCAACCAAAATCTTCAATAGATAGTTTATTTGCAGTTCAAAAAGCACATCAAAGTACTTGTCAAACAATGGACAGAGGACAGCAAACAGAACATCACTTGGATGACATTCTTTATACCTTACTAACTCACAATGAAATGCAGAGGCTTTTCTGGCTGCTGGGAGCAGGACATAAAGAACCAGAAGAGCATAAATACAGCCAAGAGAGATGGAAATCACATTTTCTGTTTGTTTGCAACTTTGTTTTCTTGAGGTATCTTGTTTCTAGATAATTTTAAAAAATAAACAGATTCTTGTAAAGTTTTAGTTTTGTGGGTACTTTTTAATATCATCTCCCTTTAATGTCATATCCCCCATTTCATCATCACATGTCCATTTGTGAAAATACATACAAGCTCATGAGTTATTTCTTTGTCATTAAACCTGCAATTTTCAATGCAGCTTTCACCAAAAACATTCCCTCAAGTGAGTTACAATTGCAGGGAGCTCCAGATAGGCAGAGAAATGCCTGTTCTTTCCATCTTTGTCTGTAAGCAAGAGAGGCTCCTCGCTGGTGCCAGGGAATACAAAATGCAGCCCCTTATAATGCCTGGAGTAATATTTGAGGTCGTGCCTTTGCTTATGCCTCTTCCTCTCTGCCATTCTCACTTCAGCAAACCTCCCACTGGAGTCAATTAGAATTTTGCTGAGTAAGCACTGCAGGGTATGGCCTGTTGGCATTAAATAAGTCATCATTTTTAATTGGCATTTTAAGTTCCATCAGACTACAGACTATACCTCACACTGCCTTAGTACGTGTTTGCACAGGGTAACAATTTGGATCATGTTAATATTCACAAGCGATCCAAATATACACTGTACAAATACTGAGGTTAGGTGAGTTACTTCAGGACAAAAGATACTGAGATCTATTCTTCTTAAATTAGTTTGTATTTTGAAAGTCGTAAGACAGCCTAAAGTTATTTAATTTAGGGCATAATTTGGTTGAGTGCCAGTAAGTATTGTATATATGGAAGACCTTATAAAAGCTTGCTTTATCAGTAAATTCATCCTAAGCCTCTTTTTAAGTGTAACATTATTCATCTTGCAAAGGCTATAACAGCATGCTCACCACTTTCCATGATTACACTAGCTGCTATCAAAACACCCCAAAAGCTCTCATTATTAGGATTTTCTCACCAATATCAATCTTCCTCCCCTTCAAAAGGAATATTTAAACAATTTGGCTTGTTGTGCTAACTGTATTACACATTCAGGATGTCTGTCCTTTGAAGCACATGGGACTAGAATCCATATGAACCTCGACAAATGTTGGAGAACTTAACATCAGATTTTTAATTTTTTTTTTAAGGATCCTAAATTATTTAGCATAATAGCATTCTGGATATGTGAAGGACAAACTTCACACTATCTTGCCATTTCTACTCATATGTGCTTCTGCTACCTTCTATGAAAATACATGAAAAACACTAAATTAGCATTCCTAGTTTTTTCCCCCAGTTTCTTCAAACAAACAAGAAGCTTAGAAATTTGAGTGTATCTTATGGTAATCCAGAAAGTGCCTTTTTTTATCCCCCCAAAGGAAGTCCCCATTTCTTGGGGCACCAGTTTCTTTCAAACATTCTCATGCTCAATTCCTGATGCATATTCAGGATTAATGACAGCTAAAATAGAGAAAATATTAAGGTTATGTAAGAGTAAGTCATGCTTACAGAGAATGGGTAACTAGAAACTCAAAGGAACACATCTACTTATGTACATTATGTTTACTTACAGACAGAAAAAAAAGTGAAGGGAAAATACTTTTACAGCCAAAAGGAGTGGATTGTTTCTGTAGCATTCTAGAGTTAAAATGAGAAGCACAAGCAGTCCCTTAGTAAAACTGAATCTGACACTTCTTTTCTATTGAAATTAGGAATTATCATCTTGCAAACCCACAATTTGAAGCATCAGTGTCAACCTGTCTGGAATGCAATTTAGATTTCTCAGTAACATAAAATGCCTACTCTTCTATAGTCATTAGTAGCTGGCATAAACAGTCTGACAGTATCGAAAGGGAAGGCCCCGACAGTTTGCAACACTAATCCAGTATTTTGCCAGTAGCTCTAGAGCTCTCTGAGAGGGGCAAAAGAAACATACCTCTTTAATCAAAATCCCTATTATTTTTAATTTTTTTACTGATGATCTGCAAATATTTTTCTGGCACCAACCTGATTTTTGTTGAAGAGCTAGAAAACACACAGTGGAGATAAGAATCACAAATCTTTATGCACATGAATAATTTTGTTGTAATTTTTAAAAAAAAGTGCTAATATAGATTACCAGTTATTTTTTAGAGATTAATCTAAAAACAACCAGAGGAAAAAAATGTTTCTTTTGAAATGTAAACGTCTGAGATCTCTCATTCCCTCTAGTGGCCATTGCAGCTTAGACACAGGATTCAAAAATGTATGTGAACTGCATCGTTCCATTTGATATATGTAACTAGACTGAGCTCTGCCGTGATGTCGCATTTTAAGTGGAACTCCCTGAAGAAATCAATGGGGAATTCTGCTTGAAAAACAGTAGCATATTATGGCCTATAGTTGCCTAAGGAAGATTTCTTCCCTGCAGGGACAAAAATGAAGGTCATTTTCTAGGAAGAGAGCACTAGGGCTGGGCTTAAAGTAATTGAAAATTACATTAACATTTTGATTGTTTCTCATGTGTTGTGCTTGCCTGGGCCTCAGATCAGAAAATATAAAATAGAGATTTAGGACATGTGAATCAAAAAAGAACCGGTACAATTCATGGTGAAAAGCACATAATGTAAAACAAATAGGAAAAGGCAAGCTGTTTTTTAACAAGACTCACTTCGATCTGACAGATCAAGAAGCTGGAAAACGTTCAATCTATTCCACCTCCTCATATAAAAAACAAACACAAAAGCAAAAAACAACACAACCAAAAAACTATACTTTGTGCTTAGTGCTATGCTCAAAAATGCATTGAAAAGGGAAAAATACTAGTCTAAGAGTAGAACAACAAAATGTGAACATAACATCTAATTACTTAGGTTAAGGGAAGAAGATGGCTAGATAATAGAGAATTTCAATCATGAACACAATTCTTCCCAGTCAAGATAAAGGGAAACTTTGAGGAATGTAATATATGTAGAAGAGAGAAATTCAAACTATTATTGCTAGTTTCCAGGCTAGCTACAAGAGAAAAAACTGAGAGAAAAAACCAAACAAAGTCCTGGATTTTACAGTTCCTGTTCATGGTAAATTAAAGATTGAAGCTAAATAAAGTGATTGATTTACATTGTGAAGGAGTGGCAACTACTGAAAGTATTAAGATATTATTAAACTGACAATAAATGATATAAAGTTGGTTCTGATATTCTCATTTTAGAGGAAATAAAAGAATGGCATTTCTATGACAGCACATGTAACCAATTGAAAAATCTGGAGTTAACCTGCTTTATAAAGGAAACATAAGACTGGACTCATCAGAGTGGAAGTTTGATTAAGAGCATGAAAATAGCAAAACTGCAATATACTTCTATTAAAGACTGAGCAATTTGCAACTTTAAATGCCTCTGTCTGCCTTGAAAAAATAAATTGAGTAAGCATCACATAGGATCTCCATACAGAAGCATCTGCAAATACTTTTGTTCTACTGTAAAGACTGTAAAATATCAGTTAAAATATCATTCTCACTTCTGAGCATCACATATTAAAAAAAAATGGAAACTAAATGGGGAATCCAAAGAATGATAAGCAATGAAGAAGATCAGACCAGAGATTTAAAAAAATACTGGGAAAGGCTAGGGTAAATGCTTCCATTAATTTGAAGGAGAGATGACAATGTGATATGCTTCAAATACATAAAAGTACAAGAGTAAAGGGATTAAGTTTCAGCAAGACCGATAAGGACAACATTTTCAGACTGTAATGAAATACAGCAGTTTAGCCTGCAAGGTCTGGCTTATTGAAGGTGTTAGGAACTAGTTAGACAATCACCAGCCCAAGGACCAAATACAGCTGATCCTGCCTTTGGGCAAGATCACAGGGCTGATGACAGAGGTCCTGTCCAGGCCTGTAAGCCTATCAACAGGTTAAAAACAAGGCCAGTCACTGAATCTGAAAGACAGAAGATAAGAAGCAAAACAAGTGAATTAACGGCAAATACTCTTTAACATATTAGCTTACTAGGCCACAGAACTCATTATCAGGGAAAAATAGAGGTTGAATGTTAAATACCTTCCTAAAAGCAATCATCCACATTAACAGACACTGAAAAATATCCTCCAACTTCCCAGGACTATACAGCTGTATAGTAGTGGGATTATTTATGGTTGTTTACATGTTAATTTTGCAGAACAAAGAATAGTTCGCTTGGAAGGTAAGTGAGGGTTTCCTCCACAGTTTCCTGTACTAAAAGACAGAGCACAAATCTGCATGCTCAGACATTAGGAAAAAAAATATTGCTTGTCTCAATACTCACAAAAGGCTTAGAAGAACATGCATTGCAAAACTAATGCATTAACATCTGTGCTTAACTATGGCTTGTGCTCTGCTAAGCAAGTGCTCTCCTTTCAAAAACAGTGTAGGTAGGAGGTAACAATTTAATGGGAAAGGGTGTGCATTTCTGGAGAAGTGGAAGCGTCTGCCCCCACGAGCTCCAAAAACATGTGAACCAGATTTAAACACATTTGTTTTCCCAGAAAGTCATTGTTCTCTCACCAACACTTAACATTTCTTAGCATGGAAACTGGTAAGAAATGGGTGATGCTAATTGACCTACACAGTCTTTCAGCTTCACATCATTCCAGGCTAGTGAGCACTGAAATGACATCAGACCTAAGTGACAACAAATGAGACAAGATCAGTAAGAAATGGGATTTCCACCTTTCACAAGTGTATCATCACACTTTATAGTTGCCTTCCAAGTTCAGCTACAGACCAGATATCCTACCCTGTTCTGACTGTACCCAAGCCAGTGATCCTGGCTGAACACATTTCTTTAATGTGTAAACCAAAAAAACAAACAAAAAACACTCAAACCCACCCTCCCCAATAACAAGCAAAAATCCTCACAGCACTATCTTCCCACTGTGATTTTCTGTGGAGATTCTGGTTTTTCCGTGTCTTTTTTCTGGTGTTTCTCTCCAGATACTGGAAATGTAACAGCACTTTCCCAATACAAGGATTTGCTTTGTCAGAAAATGAAAACTATGTCGTGTTTCTGACTAACATTACTCAAATACTACATCTTACACGAGAGTAAACACCCACTATTTACATAGCTGTTAACAAAATCCGCATGGTTATGCTGTTCACATTCATTGCCAATCATTCCTTCTCACTGAGTGGATTTAGTGACTAAAAGTCATAATAAGAACAGTTATTTCTATTAATTACTGTGCGGGTAAATATAGAAGGGAGACACTGCTTTCTAAGGCTTGGAGACTGAACCTTAGTAAAAGCACCAGCGCTTTGAAAACGGCGTATTAAAATACACATGCATGTAGAGTCCTAACAGATCCTAGTATTCCTTTTAAAATTCCCGGAGCGCCCTCTTGTGTGAGAACTGGCAGACACTGCATGCAATCCCGAAACATGATGGAGTCCCAAAAGTGCAACAACGTAATTACATTTCCTCTTATCACCCTGTAACTCTGCCCGTTTCTGACAGGCAATTCTTTTTTTCCAACCTGTTTCACTGGATTTCTATTCTCACGGACACATGAGCAGGCAAAGTCAAAGCCAAATCAGTGCAAAATAATCTATTCCTTATTATCTTGTCTCCTAAATAGTTTCCTCCGGTGTTTCCCTATTCAGCTCTGCAAGAGTGATACTTCCTCCAGGCTGCAGCACTGGTACATACCAGACCCTAATAAAAATAATAAGAAAATATCAGCTGACACTTTGAAGCTGATAAGAGAAAACTGAGAAAAGGGAATTTGAATTGAGAGGTGAGCAAACAGGGGACTTAGCTTGTGTTTCATTGTCCATCTTTAAATCAGACAGTCAGCAATTGGAAATTTCCAGAAAATAATGGTCTATTTACACTGGAATGTCAGTAGCAAAGCATCTTTGCTCACAGAGGAAGATGAAGACTGAAAGGCATCTCAGACACTTGCCCGAAGGTAACATACTGACTAATGCCACAGATCGCAAACTGGCAGGTGCTCATTAAAAGCCCCAAATGCGAGCAGCCAGAGCAAAACCAGATTTACCAGGGAAAACGCACATGCTGCCTGTTAGAGCTGCTGTCAGCACAAGAAGTAGAGCAGACTCAGAGCTGCTGAGGAAGTGGTAAAAACAAGTAAGGAAGGAGGCAGATGGAAGGACCTAAAGGTAGAAAGATAAAAGAAGACAGGGAGAGGAAAGGAGTTTACAAGTTGAATCCACATAGAACATGAAATCCTCATCACTAGAGTTACTCATTCTTTTAATTCTGTGCTTGCCTTCTCCTAGCAATTAAACTGAACATCCTTGACAGCCTGTCTTCTGTAGCAGCACAGAACAAACTACACGTCAGCTTCAGCCCTTTATGGTCCCCCAAAGTATTTTAATTTTCTAAATTGGAGATTTATGGAAATGCTGACATTCATCTCTTGGTTAAAATGTTATCATGTTGCTTACAAATACAGACTTTTTCTCCTTTTAGCCAGAAGGTTGATAAGACAGGCTTAGCTGCTTTCTAATCATTTCCATGCACATGATGGGCTGTGAATTATGTGAGCTTCATCATCTTAATGGTTTACATCTCTAAAAGCATCTGGTCACAGACAGGCTTTTGCTCACTGTATTCTTTAAACAACAATAATAATTAGCAACTCTTGAGAAGCTTGATTATCATATGAATGGAGAAACAATTGAAAATGCAGCTAAATTAGGACCCAGAAAACATTTAAGTCTAAAATTACAAAATCTTTAGCAACAGATGTCATTCAAAAATATACTTACCACCACGCCATTACATTAAATACCACTAACAGCAGGCTCTAAAATGCACCACAAGACTTCAGGTTTGATAGAAGAGACTTCATAGTGCTGGCAACCTCTTTTCCTTTGTATACACTTAATAAAGGAACCTGAAGTCGGGTTAGTATGCTTCCAGCATACTTAATAAATTATTATTCCTAAAAATAAATGCTTTTTGTCTTGTGTTTGTCTTTTCACAAGTATCAAAAAGTGAATCTTCATGTAATTAGATCTGCATTTGTGCTGACAAAACTACTAAAAAACCCTTGATGTGATTGAGAATCTATAGTTATTAGAAATGTTACTATCCATTACAAGTGAAAGAGAAGTGTTAAACAATCATTCCTCATATCTTAAAGAAAAACCTTAAGACACACAAGCTAGAATGCTATGTTGTCCTACTGAATGACTATCACATTTATTTCTGCCTTATACTTCAAGGAGTTTCTACAGGACAAAGCTTTTAAAAAGGCAAAACTGCTCATAAAAACAAATATGAAGCAGCATCTAACTCTGCGCTAATTAGCCTCAGCAGAATTAAATGGGATGTCATGCTGCTGAGCACTGGCTAACGGTTAAGAAAGGCTAACAGAAAATACAAGCTCTGTCATCTCTGACATTCACTTTTGTAAAAAGGCAGTGAAACCAAACCTCAAAACAAAATTACTGCAGACACCCTTTCATGCAAGAGGCTAACCATGAAAATTAGAAGACAGACAACTGTGACTCAATATGGGCTCTTCTACATCAGAATGAACATGCGGAATAATGATCAGCTACAGCCACCAGTGCACATGGGCTGCATCTAATGAAAAATAATGCACAACTTCCCCACAATATATTGTGATATGGGCACGTCTGTCACCAGAGGGATTCCCAGAGAGAAAATACTACACATAAACACCAAGGTGTATTAAGAGCTATTTATAACAAAAGGCATCATCTATTTTACAAGTGCCTCCATATGGCAGACCCACTCGCTGCCTTTCCAGATTCCTGCTTTAATAACATGAAATTTCATTAACTCTTCAGGTAACTGTTGGCCATAAGCCAAGACACTATTCCTCTCATCCCACAAAGGACTGAATACTAATGGAAGATGTGTATAGTTGTTAACCCATCAATAGTCTTTCCTCTCTGTCCATATCTTCAGTGTTTTAAGAAAGCCAGAAGTGGGCTGGGATCAGTCCAAATATTCACCTCCCTTTCTCTCATATACACATCCATCCTTCATTCCAGACCTTAGTAATATTCACATTTAGTGTTCCCTGTGTGAACAATGAGAAACAGATAATAGCATATGTAAACTATTTCTGTCAAAAACAGTGAAGCTTCATTTTTTATTAGCAAGTTTATAATTTTGCTTTTTTCCAAGACATTTACAAAACTGTAAATTATGTCCTCCGAACTTTCAGATTTTATTTGCAGAAGTATTTAGTCACCTGAAAGCCACAGCAATATTTTAATACACCTCTATAATGCCTTCCTGGATTTGCTTACCGCTTGGGACAAAAGACATAGGGGAAAAAAAAGAACTATGAAAAAAAACAATAAAAAAACCACACCAAGAAGCAAAAGAAAAGAAAAATGAAGGTGGGATTTTAAAAAAGCAAAGAAAATAAGTGAAAAAGACAAAACAAATGTAAACATACAGAACTCCTGGACTGTCTCCAGAGCCACAGTAAAATTCCTCCAGGACTTCAGAGACTGACAGACAGCAGATTATGAGCAGCACCCACCACTTTTTCCTCAAAGATTTTTGGGGAAGCCCAGCAGTGTCACTGTCACCAGCTGCCTGAAGAACAATTCCCGTGGCCTTGGGTGTCCCATAGCACAAGGCACAGAGCTGTCTCATCTCTTGTAGGTCCACTGCCTCAGCAAATCCAGTTTACACTTTTATTTTTTTCTTTTCTAAGCAAAATCCAAGCTGGGTCACTTTCCTAGGCATGAAAATTGAAATCAAAAACACATCTGAATTTGTTTCTCCTGACTACACTCTAAATAAGAAGCTAAGAAATAATTTTCTCTTTTTACAAAGGAGACTATTTAAGGCTTTAGCAGACAGCAGCTTAGATCATCCCGGCAATCAGTCCCAACCACCAAAATCTAGGTCAGTGAAATGGAGTGGAAGTCAGAGAGCTTCAAAGAATGAAACATTCAGTTGTTAAGAATTATGGAAAAAGCTTAAGACCTGTTTAGGACAAAGGTCATATTAAAGCTGCCAAGTGGAAATACAATAGTTATCTGGAAAACAACCTCCTTCCAAATCCTACATGCAACAAATGCCTTTGAGAATTTGACGAGAAACAACAAAAAGAAGACTGCAGGGTAAATAAATAAATATGCACTGCCATCTTGGAGCTGTAAGTAAATATTTATTGCAGTGATCACAGGCTTCACCAAGACCACCTCTGACATTATTTCAAGATTAATAGAATTAGATCCAGCATTTTACCTAGTTAGCAAATTTCTACTAGGACAGAAAACAGAGACCCAAGACAAGTCTCTCTTGGCCTTACAAATAGTTGAAAGCAATTAGAAAGCCTGTGACACTTCCAGAATTCCTCCAAAAGGGATCTGCACTGCAAGGACAGGTTACAGGGCAGCTTTTCTTAAATCCTCATTTTATGTGGCACAGAGAAAAGCTTTGCTGTAGGCAAGAAGTGAGGAATCTAGGTCATACCTTGCAATGAAAAATGTAGACATTTAAGGGATAGAAAGACTTTGATATGTTCCACACTATTTTAAATCATGCCATTCTGTATGGACCCCTGTGAAAAAGATCTTCAACTTGCTCACTAGCAGGATGCAAAAAAAACCAATTATTTTACACTGGTCTTCCACTATTCTCTCAAAACTTCTCAGATACTTGTTTGGGGGTTGGGTTTTGGGGGGATTTATGTTGGCAGTAGTGGTTTGGGAGAGTTTTTTTCCAATTTTGTGTGGGTTTTTTTTCAGCACAACATTGTCCTCGAGTAAGGACAGAAGATAAAATTTCAAGAACAAAAAAGGTCAAGTCACTTGACCCCATCCACAGAGACTGGAAAGGAGGATGCCTCTCCTTGATCCAGAGTTTTATTTTAATAAATCTAGACTTGCCATAGCATCAAAATAAATGCACAGCTATATAACGTTATTGAACTGGAATGGAGACTATTCTTTTGTGGACAAGGAAGTTTCAAAATATATATAGATGGATCTGTTAACTACAACCCTTCTTCATTATTTCAAAGACACTCCTATCATTCTTGTTTCTGGACTGTATTTTTCATCCACAAAACTCTTCTACCAGGGACGTGATCTACTACTATCAGTGGGTATAGTAATAAAAAGTGATTTCACAGCAGAGTTTAATTTTCCTTATATGCCCAATAATATCTAAGTTGCTGTCTGGAAAGCTTAAGACTTTGTAATACCTAGAAAAAGATCAAAAAGTCAGATTTTAAGGGTTAAGAAAATATATTTTCTAGACAATGGGAGGCTATAAACCACTGCTCACAAGCAACAGATATTGATGTTTATCTCTTTATTTAATACTCCCAGTACTGAAGCATTTATATCCATTAAATGCTGCAATTTCATCTTCCTAGCCAAAATGTAACTTGAAAAGACAGCTTGAAGGTTACAGACACTATTTGCAAGTCTTCAACAGAATAATAACTTTTTAAAAATTCTCAAATATTTAAATGTAATATATGGCCTTTGCAGTGCTCTACTATTTACTACAAGGTCTTCTTAAAGCAGACATGCATGAAGATAGTTTTGCAGCAGTGTTATCAAAAATATTAACATTTAAAAAGAAAATAAAGAATTGCTGTTCTGCGTTTACAAAATGCTGCCTTGTTGATTCTCATGATAAAAGAACATACTATTCTCTAAGAAATTTGGGGTGGGGGGGTTAATTGAGAAAAGCGAATACAAGCAGATTGTCTACATTTAAGAAAACAACCTGAATAAGGATTAAAATGCAGGACTTCCCATCTCCCAGCCTAATGGTGAAAATGGGTTACTTACGTAGCAACATAGCACCTCCACGGGCCACATTTGGGCCTTTTAAGTGCATCAACCTCTTTAAATACAACAGGAGCTACATAATATCTAGAGATGTTACTAGGTGTCATCTAGAGATGACACTAGGTGAGTGTCATATTTAATCAGATGGAATGCTACAGTACTATTTTCCACCAAAAAAAGTAAAAGTCTGTGAACAACTCTTACTGAAAGAGGAGCTTCTCTTTAGGTAATGGTAGACTTCTCTAGACTG
Organism: Toxostoma redivivum; assembly: GCA_013397375.1. Taxonomy (NCBI): domain Eukaryota; kingdom Metazoa; phylum Chordata; class Aves; order Passeriformes; family Mimidae; genus Toxostoma; species Toxostoma redivivum. The sequence continues at coordinate 24,930 of VXBI01013437.1, read as the reverse complement.
AACAGAGAAACTATGCTGAGTATCTTCCTTCCCCAATGCTCCAAGTAGCTGGGGGAAAAGTATTCAGAGTGGTATGAAGAAGCTAAGGAGGGCTAGTTTTTCAGTGTCCATTTCAAGAACAGAAATAGGGTGCACCAAGTGAATTTAGAGGTGTTTCCTGTGCACATGGCAGTTGTTGACACGGGACATAATAAAACTCTGTGGGCTCATAAGCAGTCTGTGCAAATTCACTAAGTTTATTAAGGGTTATGGAATAAACAGAAACCACTGCTCCCCCAGGAGGTCTGCCCTCCTGGATTGTGGAGCTGGAAGACTGCAGGGGAAAAGCTGCCTGATGCTTGCTTTGGTATTTTATTTCTGCTAAGTAGGCCTTTGGTCTCACCTTTTACAGCCAGGCTTGTATGTGAATAAGTGTAATTTCCCTCATTATTACAATGGTATTCTAAAGTCCTCACGATGACTGGAGCATCAAACTCCATGAGCACAGGGCTAGAGCTTCTTATGACATGAAAAGCATCGATGCCTTGCTGGTTGCCCTAAAGCACCTGCACAGAAATAGAACAGGAGGGTCCAGATCTCCACATCTTACTGCTCAGAGCACCCCCCACAGCAGCTGTAAAATGCTCAGTCGTATCTACAAGTACCTGTTTAAACTACCTCCTTCAAAAATAAACACCACTTCAGGTAAGACATGAAAAGCAACTCAGAGGCCTTGGGAGCCTTACAAATTACACACAGGCTCCTATGACCTAAATTCTCACTGATATCAGAGAAATAGAAATCAAGCACCAAGGATATTTCTTATTGTCTGCCTAAATGCTTAAACTTCTTTTCAGAAATGAGACTGAGTCCCAGCAATCCTGCAAATTTTTTTTAAACCCCAAGCAGGACAGGCTTTTGTACTGTTACCCTTTGGGCCAACATCCTGCCATCTCCAATACTTTATGCCTAGCCTTATCAGTCCTGGCAAGGCCCTGGCTTCACAGCTTGAAAATCTGTGCAGAGAAAAACATCTGGCAGCAATCTGAATGTGGCTCCTCTTCAGCTGTCTGATTAACAGTGCACGCTGGGCTTGGATACTCACTATCTCTGACACCTCCTTACACCTCTCACCAGGCTCCCTGGGGAAGGACAGTAACAAACCACAAAAAGCCCCCTCATATTCATAGGGCAGGCTGTGCAACTGATCAGTATTTTCAGTTAATATTCCCAATTTCTAAGATTCAAGACCTGGAGTTCAGTTCTTCTAACAGCAGATGATGTATGACTGGCAAAAGCAGGTTCACCAATACAGAAAGAAACCCCAAACCTGTTCCCCCCGCTCTCCCCACAACTCTTTCCATCCACGCTCTGGTATCAAGACTGTCTGGCAAAAATGCCCAAGAGTTTACTGGAGAGAAAAAAAAATAAAAAAACAAAAAACAAACGGCCAAACAACAAATCCCAGAGACTGCAGTTGCTATGAAATGTGTCCTATATAATCCAAAATGATTGACACCACTCCCAGCTATCTTTTGGGACATCCTGTGGCAGATGGGAAGCTCCTGTGGCACAGACACATCTACCAGAGACTGGAGAGACTGGGACAATGTAGATTTCACCACTGTGCTATGTGCACCTTTCACATATATCACCATGCTTCTGTGTGGTCTCTGCCATGAGAAAGCAAAGAGTCTTTTTTTCCAGTTCATCACCAACCTTATTGTAAAAAAACAGGATTCTGCTTATGGTACAAACATGGAGAGCAACAGACAAACCAAATCTGAGGCAAAGAGCAAAGTGGCTGAAAAATCAAATGGAGAGTGAGAAAAGCTGCAAAACATAAATCTGTAGCAAATAAGAGTCTCATTGTAAGATCTGTCAACACCACACCATCTTAAAAAGGGTAGAAAGCAAGGAAGAAGCATAAAACAAGGATCCAAGGCTTCTGAGATGGGTTAATAGAATATTCACAGAAGAAATTAATAAAAGGCACAAGGTGAAATCTAACCTAAATAATGTCAATGTCTTGAGAAGAATTGCACACAGTTGTGTTGACACTGCTGAGAAGATGGTGAATCTCCTAATGTATCAGGAATAAATATTTTCTCATGCAAGATCAGACATGCAAGATTTCTTATACCATTGAGCTTCCTTTTCTGCTAGCAAGAGGATTGAATTAAGATCCAATCTAGTCAATGAGCTTCTTCCTATTGACTTTCACAAGCTCTGAGCTCAAGCCCTTATGTGTCCTGGCCAACACATGTTGTGCAGCACTTGTCTTGTCACCATCCAAAGAGAAAATTATTTCAGGGTTTTGAATATCCATTTGCTGAATCAGAAAGAAAGCAGATTTTGCTAAAAGCAGTAGAAAATAGCTGGGAGGAGAGGAGACAAAATTAATTCTGGACTTTAAAAAGCCAAATTACTGAGCTATTCAGTCAGTAATTGACACACTAAAATATAATAAGGAGTCCTAAAGACTGAATTCACTTAATCACCTAAACAGCCTTTACATTCCAGCAAGAGCAGAAGGGGGAAGGGAGTAAGGACAGAACAAGCCAGACTTGCACATGTACAACCAGACCCAGTATCAAAACTGTCTGTCAGGCTGGACATTTTGTTCAAATTATGACCAATACAAATGACAGCGGGTCTAATAATTTCCTGTGTGCTCACAATGCCCATAAGATAACATCACAGTACAGCCAAGCTAGAATTCAAAAGGTCTGAACAGGAGAGAGCATTTCTCCTCCATGCTTGAGCTCCCTGATCTTTTCTCCGTGATGGCCAGTGAGACAACCCAAGGGAATGGCCTGAGTAGTGTCAGGGGAGATTTAGGTCAGATATTAGAAAAAGGTTTTTCATCCAAAGGCTGGTTGGACCCTAGAACAGCTTCCCAGGGTAGTGGTCACAGCACCAACCTGACAGAGTTCAAGAAGCGTTTGGACAATGCTCTTGGGTCCATGGTGTGAATTTGGGTCCTGTGCAGGGTCAGAATGATCCTTGTGGGTCCCTTCCAACTCAGTTTATTCTGTGATTCTGTGAACTCAATAACTGAAAGGAATCAGTCTTTTACAATGTTCCTTTACTTAAAGCACTTTTCTATATGTAGATTTCAGGACAACACATTCAAGTCATTAGTTTAACAAGGGGTGCAGACAATTTGTACTAGCAATACTGTACAACAACTACTTGTGGGAAATGCAAAAATGAACGAAAACTGAAAGGAGAGCAGAAGTTACAGAAAGACAGTCTACAAACCAATGGGGTTTTTTTGGTTTTGGAGCTTTTTAAGAAACCACAAGACAGGGGCAAAAATCTCTAACACCTCATCAAGCAGCTTAAATTTATGGGCTGTAGACCACTTTTGGGATATGGAATGGATTAATCCTGCTCACTTATGCTTTGCATTTGAACATATCCTGCCAATACAAGCATCTTCATTTTTATCTGAAGGAGTGAACAACCTTCTGCATTTCCATGCTCTTTCTCAGTAATGATAACAGTGCACTACATGATGCTTCTAACACTCTCACTATCTACTGCCTCTGCTTCCAGGACACAGTTATAGAGAAAGCATCTTTCATGTTTACTCATATTTCTTCTATGGTATTGCATTTAGAATTTTGCATGCTCTCTCCAGATATAGTCCTTGAAAAAATATTTTGACATTTGTTTCTGCTTCCATACTACAACTTCAAATTAATTTTCATCATATATTGCTAAAAAAAAAAGAAAGAAAAAAGAACCAACAACTAAACAACCAGGGGCGCAATCCACACACAGCTGCACATTCTGAAGGTATTTTCAGCTAAGCTTTTAAATTATGAATTATTCATGTGTGATATACACCATTTCACAGAACAGCAATCAAAATGAAGTGTGGGGTTTCTTCTACTTTGTAGGCTGCTTATAAATATCCATACTCAAATCTGTAGTCCCATATCCTTGTCTCAGATAAGGCCTTTAGTAAGTTTTATAATGCCAACAAAAATACTTTTTGCATCCACAGTATCCTTAAAAGCTATCCCAGATGTCATCCCCACATACAAATCCCATTCACAGAACTCTGACCAGACTTCTTTAGCTTCCACAAGAAAAAGGCACACTGGCAGGGTGATGAGACCAACTGGCTGAGGCTCAAAATACTTTGAGGGTCAGCCAAGAAATGTAATAATTAAACCTGTTAATTCATGGCACTGCTGGAAAAGGAAACAAAAAGACATGAGTGCTAGAATGGGATGTGGACCTTGCCCCAAAGCAGATGCCGTGCAGCTCCCAGCCCCACCTTTTCCTTGGGTTTCTGAGTGTTTCTGCTTCAAGTTCTTGTTTCCTTCACCAACGTTGCTTTGCCAGACAAACCAGCTCTTTTGGAAATTCCCAGCCCAGCTAGCAGTAATATTAGCCACAGCCATGCAGATCAGCTTGAATATGAGAATATGCCCTATTTACTCTTTCTCTAACTGAAGACTGCTCTGACCTCTAAAGCAGAAAAACTGTTTTCTTTGCTGACACGTATGCTATACAAAGAAAAAAGGAAAGGAAATTATTCTGAGAGAAAGGTAACAATCCATCTTCAAGTATCAGTCTTCAAATATATCAAGCACCATCTTTGGCTGGAATATAAGCCAGGATAACTTTCAAAATGTCAGAGTGCCACATGCATTGTTTTCCTAGATCATGGTTCTTATGAAGTAGGTTTTAGTGTCATCTTTTCTACATGCAATGTTGAATTCATTGTTGCTGCCTAAGAAAACAGTACTAATGTATACGGATGAGTCCCCACAACTGCTTTTACCAGTAAGTGTGAACTACAGAAGGCACCACACTACAGACTGACTAAATGTTTTAAACATCATCTACAATAACTTCCAAGGAAGTAAAAAAAAAAGCAAAAAAAGTCCAAAAAACAAACCTGTGTTTTCTGATGATGTTTTAGTAACTTATAAACACTGTTCAAGCCATTACAAAATGTTAGCAATACCAAACCCTACTAGCAATGCATTCATTTTAAGAGGCAGAACATAGCTTACTAAACTGCTTTACATATGTTCAATAAATCATTTATAATGAACTGTGAAACCCTTAGGAAAAAATAAATATAATAAATTAAGTTCATTTGGTAAATGCAGCTATTGACTAACCATTTAATAAAGCACGCATAACAGACCATATGAAGCATTTGTTTATAGCATCACATGCTTACTAAACTATTCACCACTGAAACAGGCAACCTTTAATAAAAACCCACTAAATTTAATTCTGAATATTATTGACCTGCTCTAGTTGTTAAATACATCATTCATAACACATTTAATGAAACATTTATTCCAAGTTATGCAGCCCTGAAAACAAACACATTTTCACAGCAGTGGAAATAGCACCAGTCTTCTTTGCAGTAGCTACTTCATAGCTTATGATGAATGTATTAACAATTTATAGGGTATCCTGACTTCAGACAGAAAACATTCCTTTGGATATCCAGCAGAACTGAACAGCAGGGTAGAGAAACACCACATGAACACCATGCCCGGGGGGACTTCCAGAGTAAAATCCCTGCTTTCACTGGTCCTGGAAGGACCCTCTAAAACAGGGGGCTGGTTCTTATTTGTCTATGAACTCTTGCAACTACCTTAAGATTTGCTAGCTTCCCTTGCAGATTTTCAAAGTTTACCTTCTGTTTCTACAGTGTATTTATGCCTTAGAAGTGAGCAGTGCTTTGGACTCAGTTTGAGAAAGCAAGCTGGTGCAATACCTTTGATATGACACAGTTAAAGGATCAAGATCCCAGCACTTTCATGCAACTTAAAAAGTTAACCAGAAAAAAAAAATTCCATCAAGTAAGGTGGTATTAAACACCTTTTTTTGTTTGTTTTGTTAAATTATGATTTGCACGTAATAATTTGATTCTTCATTATTCAAACATCCATCATGTCCCCAAATAAAAGATGCAGGTGCATCTTTTTTTCAGGTGCAGTGCAACTACTACATTTCCTGGCAAATGACCACCACCCACCTTGACCTTGGGACACTGCTTTGTCACTGCATCTGATTTTAATTAAGCTGTGTTTTTTTTCTTGGAAATGCTGTGCAGAGCATTAGCTGCTACCTTGAAGCTTCAATAAGAGCAGAAGCTCTGCAGAATTCAATTCTGTTCATTCTTACTCCAGTGAACCCTTGCTGTTGTTAATGAAGTTGTGCCTATTTACCCAGAAATCTGGTTATTGGTAGAAAATAAAATATGCAAAGCCATAATAGTCATTTTTAAGGAGCTCTGTGCTGCATCTTTTATATCATGGAAATGTGTTCTGACTTACAGAAGCATGCAAGCCTGTTGTCAACACCTCTGTAGGGTGACTCAGTACTGCTCAAAATACTTGCTCTATTTATTTCTCTGTCCCAGCACTATACCCTCCTTATTCTTTTCTTATTTCCAATTTTTTTTCCACTCTGTCCTCTGGGGCACACAGTTTGCTTCAAGAGCAACAAAATAACATTAAATGCCTACAAATTCTTGCATGGCTAAAAATATGTTTTAAATGCTTAAGGCGAACCCAATTCCCTATATCAAGACAACCAGTAGTCTCATTACTGAAACTGAAGAATCCTGCATGTATCTGCAGGAAAGACAATTCTGAACCAAGAACTGTGAATAAATCATTAAGAGCACAAATTTTAAATATTTTTAAACTTACTATACTGCTCTGACAGTCCTTTAAAAGGCAGAGCTTAAGAAAGAGGTGAGTTGCTTTCTTCTGGGCAGTATAGGTCAAGCCTCACAGAAAGCAGGATAATTAATCCCATCTGAGTACAGTCAGAGCTGACCTTTCACAAGTTTCCTAGAAATATGCAAAAACCTAGACAATACAAATTTAGACTAAGATACTAGAACTTCAAATTCTTGTAGCTGACCAGAAGTTTCTGTTGTTGTTAAACCATTTGCAATGAAAAAGTACCTTGTCCCATTAGAAAATAAAAATGCACATAAATTATCTGGAGTCTCCTATTTTCCTAGACTCTAAATTTAAGTAGATGGCTCAGAAAAGAGTAGACTATTCAGAAAGACCCTTTTGAGATACTCTCCTTGACAGCCAAGTAAGACTTGCACATAATACAACCACTTGGCAAATTGAATCAAACCCTGTTTGCTTAGATGAAAAGCAAACGCGAGACAATAAACTACAGAACATTATTCTGACTTATGTCCAGTCTCTGTTTATTATTTTCTCAGATTTTTTTTTTTAGTAAGCATTCCTTGAAATACCAGAGAGAGCTGCAGGAAATAACAGTTTTGTTCAATCTAGGTGTCAGTAAAGTAAATTTCACTTGTCCTTTAGTTTATATCCTTGACTAAAAGATTTTGAAAGGTTTTGAAGTGAGGAAAAAGACTAGAAAAATCTCTGACTGTTGCTCCAGAGGAGCAAACCTAACAAAGAGTTTTGCCTTAAGCCACAGAAGAAAAAAATCTGATCCTATAAGCACAGAACAGCAACTAAACCAACAAACTGACAGAAAGTAGTGTTTATTTACAGCTTGTCTAAGGTGGAATGCCAACGTTTCAATTGAAGAATCTGGAGTATTTTGTTGCTCTTGAATATGAAGGCCTGAACTGCTAAAAATGAAGCTTTATTTTAGTTAAGTATAGTAATCCACTTATGGCCTCCAGTCCAATTCAGAAAATATTAAGAGTAGTGTATCTATATTAGAGAATCTCTGAGGAAAAAAAAAGTTGAGGTACTGAAAAAAGTATTGAGAAGCCAGAAACTATATCCAGAAAGACGGAGGATACGAGAGAAAGTCTGTAGTGACACTGGCCCTTCCTATCTGTCCACTAGAATGTGGACATGTATGCAAACACACATTATAGGCCAGTATTACAAACAAATCTTCTTTACATTGCACATATTGGCCATTGATAGTGAGTCTGCAAAAATTGTAATAAAATTGATTCTATGGCTGTGGCATGCTTGTAATAAATTCTAGAACTTGTGTGTTTGATTACTGTCTTTGTGCCAAAACAAAAATAAATAATTTACTTCCAGAATTAGAGGATGCAAAGCATACAACTCCCACCATTTACAAAGCTTGTCTGAGAACCTGGACTAAGTTTAGCTTTCAATCCAAACAGATGAAACATGGCAGTGTATTAGCCAGAGGATGGTCATTTGAACCCTTCCAGATGACAAATGACAGCTGCTTACAGGGGAGCCAAAATCGCAATGAAGCAAAGAATTGTGACCATCATGTTAGAATGAATTCATTCTTCAGACACCAAGTGATTGACCTTTCATTCCAACAAATATTCTACAACTTTACCAGTAAACACTTAAGCAGACAGTTGATTTTAAGCTATGGTGAACAAATGGCAAATAGGAAAAGAAAAAAAAAAAGTTGGCAATGTATTTGCATCATAATCCTCAAAAAAAATGTAAAATGACAACAAAGCAAAGCATTTCTCTAACTCCTCTGAAAGCTGCAAGACTTTGTTTGGGCACATCTAGCAGTCATAATCCATGAACAACATCGTACATTCTACCATTCCAGTAAATACAATGTTGTGAAATTCAAACAACACAGTCTTGTCATGCACAGCTTGGCTTAAACAGAACTCAAAGTTTCCTGAGCCTGCACTACAACCCTTAAGAAACAAGGAAAGATATGGATTTCAGCAAAAACAGACAGCTGGAATAAATCACTCCTATTTATCATACTCATAGCTATTAAAAGCATACATATCAAGCATTCTCTCCCTTTTCCCTAATACTAAAGAAAACACCTACAGAATTTTCATACCAGTAATAAGCTATAAACACCATTGCAGGTAGCCTCTCTTGTGTAATTACATCAAGCTTAACCTTCTTGGTGAAAAAGTTAATAACCCTGAATATAGGTTTTAAATAGGGTCCTTTGGGAAAAATGGGGCAGGATGAGACCGTGAACTGCAGAAAGAAAAGCTGAAAAGGACTGAGTTTGCACTCACTCTTTCACAAACCATCAAATTACTAGAGGCTCATCAGTTTAGCTAGATATTCCTGTCTCACTGAACATAGGCAGAAAAGAGTTACATTCCACCACTTCAGAAAATTCTCAACTGAGTGCATTATGCATGAACAAATTAAATTTAGGCTCTAGGACAAAAAACCCTGTCACATTAAAATCTTCTGCCAAATACAACCCTTCAAGCATTCTCAAGAGTAATGCAAATTGTAATTCCTTTCAGGAGAAGCTTGCATTTAATTGTAGAGACCTTAAAAAGGACCAAGGATGCCACACTCATGATAGCTAAACAGCAATTTATTAGTGTCCTAAGCCAATTGGTAAATGGTTTCTCTACTAATGACAGAGGGGCCACTGCTTCCATTTCTTCAATCTACCCCTCTACATGTAAATTAAACTGCCAGCACTTTTACCTTCTGGAGGTAACACTATATCTCAGCAAGATTAATGAAAGAACCAAAAATTCTTGGCCTGCCCACACGTGAGGGTGATTCTGTTAACACAGCTATTAGACATGCTTCAGTAAATCCACTACATATGGTACACTACAATTAACGTTATGAATGGCAGCAGCAGCATTGAAATCATAAAATTAAGGAATAGTTAAGACTGGGAGACCTCTGGAGATCGTCCTGCCAAACCTCCTGGCTAAAGCAGGCCTAATCTCAAAGTCACATCAGATTGCTCAGAGCTTTTCATATTGAGTTTAGAGTATTTCCAAGGCTGTTTTTGCCAGGCCCCTGTGCCAGTAATATTCCAGTCTTGCTGTGTATTTTTCTCTTTATATTCAGTTGGAATTTTCCTTGTTGCAGCTCATGATGCTTCCCACTATGTTCTTGTGAGAAAAACCTGCTTCCATCTCTTCTAACCGTTCCGGAGGTAGCACTCTGCCAAAAAGCTCCTCCCCAGGTCTTCGCTTTTCCAGGCTAACAAACTCAGTTGCCTCAGACTCACAAGATTTTTCTTTTCTAACATCTAGGACATTAGTGGGTGGTTATCTGCCTCCCACTACCCTTTGCAAAGGAGAAACCTCAGACTTTGAGGACTTTTCACTTTTAATTTTAGTTCCTATTAAAAGAAGGCACACACATCCCAACTTCCCGCACACACAGACATGCCTACTATTTGTTCTAGAGAATGGGGACAGCAGACAGACTTCCATAGAGCAGTCAATCACAGAATTAACTAGGTTGGAAACGACCTTTAAAGTCATCAAGTCCAACCTGTGACCTAACACCTTCTCATCAACTAAACAATGGCACCGAGTGCCACATCCACTCTCTTTTTAAACATGTACAGGGACAGTGACTCCACTGCCTCCCTGGGCAGACAATTCCAGTGCCCAATCACTCAGTGAAGAATTTTTTCCTGACATCTAACCTAAACTTTGCCTGGAGCAGCTTAAGACTGTCTCCTCTTGCTCTGTCAAGAACAAGAAGAGACCAACCCCCACCTGGCTACAACCGCCTTTCAGGGAGTTGTAGAGAGTGATAAGGTCTGCCCTGAGCCTCCTCTTTTTCTAGGAGGAATAACCCCAGCTCCCTCAGTCGTTCCTCACAGGGCTTGTGTTCCCAGCCCCTCACCAGCCTTGTTGCCCTCCTTGAGACATGTTTGAGCATCTCAACGTCCTTGCTAAACTGAGGGGCACAAACTGGATCCAACAAGTCTGTTCCATTTGTTGTGCCACGCTTCAGAATTACTCCTGGCCTGTGGCAAGGAAAAGAACAGGTGCAAGCCCTGATCTCCACTGGGTGCCTACACTGACCAGGGAAGAGGCAAGCTCTAGAAATCCATAGTTAAAGGCCTCTCTTCAAAAGAGAGGCCTTAATTAAGCCAGATGACAGGCTGTCATTACAAGCAATGCCTTCGGGCAGCCTCATTTATTGAGGCTCCCCAGGTGCCCCCATTGTTGGCTTTCAGAGAGGCCCCAGCACAGCCCCGGCAGCCTGGCCCTGGCATGGCCTGGGGGCTCTCACTGCACACCATGGCCTCCATGGAGCACAGCTTGTCTCCAAACAGCCACAGGCAAAACAAAACGAAACAAAACATTTGGAGCCGTATTTAGTCAACCAACACACATAAAACAAACACTGTTGTAACATATAAAGGAGAAGCCAAGTTTTCTCTCCTCTCACAACAAAAGGAGTACTGGAGCCCTGCTGATGCTGTCTGTGGCATTATGCATACAATGTTGTGCAATCCCACCTGTGCCACCAATTACCAACAGTCTAAGCTACAAATTAACACCAAGAAAACATTCAAAGTGCAGTACCTCTCACAGTTCTGCAGTAAATCTTACTGTAGTTGCCCACACTTGTTTAGCACTTCAACAGCAACAATAAGATTAAAACAGGAAAAAAAAAAAAAAGACTACAATTCTGTTATTTCTTCCTAATGGTTGACATCTTCCAGTCTGTGTATGGCTTATCTCATTTTCCCACTTTGGTGCTGGAAAAACCTATCTCCCATCCACATGCAGCCAGAGACTGCCCCTGCTTTTGCCTAAGTTCCTACCACCACACTCAGCCCATCAGCCAAATTCAGAGAGGGATGATTGTCTTTCACAGCTCTCACTCCTCTATTTTCCCCCACATTGTGGGTCTGGGGAGAAAAGGATGTGCTCACACCTAGCTACTTAGGAGTTGGACAGATCAGTTAGTCAGTTGAGATATCTGACATCCTATTTTACTTAGAATCATTGAGCCGCTGGAAAGAAATTACCAATTCTAAAGTTCTAAAGAGTAAGAAACCAAAAGTTCAGATTTATGTTTAAGGTTCTCTTGTTTGCATCAGTTCTGCAAAGAAATAAAGCATGTGCTGTAAAAACTAACTTTATCTTTCCTCCTTTTCATATAAATTTTCATATTCAGTCCCCTATGCAATGTATGTTTTCCTGTTTATTGTTCAAATAAGCCTAATTTAAAATTCTAATGTAAAACCGACTGTGAAATCCATTAGAATATAACAGTACAAAGATAGAAGAAAATTTATAACTTTTCAAGTAATGTTTCTAAATACAACATAATTTTACTTCCAAATCATTAAAGTAGTTTTTCCTGTAATTTCCAGCCAAGGGCTTGTCACAGCTGATGATTAAGTTGCCATTCAGAGAATACCTTCAGGGATAGCCCAGGCTAATTCCCAGTTCTATTGCAATTGTTTGATAAGATGCACATAGCATTTCTAAGATTTCATTTCTGACTGGTAGAGTGTAATAAATTAGGAAACAGAAGTGACATTCCTTATCAAAACCTAACCCAACTGTCTATTTTTAGACCTGATTCCCATACTCAGCCTTCAGAAGATACTTTCATATAACTTGATTTAAATAACAGTAATACTTATCTATCTGCAGGCTGGCAATTCAAAGCATGCATTGGCCTTAATCTGCTTTGAATTAATCCTTTGCATCTGCTATTACAGTTCAAAGAAATTACTTCAATTAGGTTTAATTACTTCCTTCCACTGCTTTGGATACAGCCTTTATTATACTTCATTACCTTTCCTCATGGACTGCGTGGAAAATAGATGCCTAATAGAAGTACAAAACCAGCAAAATTATTAAGCAAGTATATTACATATACATAACAATACTGTACATGTATCACACTAATTAAGTTATTATCATAGTCTGCAATCATATAAGTGGAATATTAGGAAGAAACTTTTCACAGACTATCAGCAAAACCTGATTCATTCTCTGAAGTTTTTAATACCTTTCCTACTGAGTTTATAATTTATTTTTAAATTCCTGAAAGCAAATATGCCTATTAAAGCACAAAAACAATGTATGCTTTTTACTCTGGGGCATATTAAAGAACATCATCTAGACAGTGAGTTGGTTACCAATTACATTCCTCTGTATTCTGCCTGTCTAGTAGTTACAGAAGTATGCAAAATAGCTTAAGTCTTTCCAGCTGCCTGGAATACCATACCCATGATTCAATAAGGATCCCATAATATCACTTTTTTTCCCAACTACAGACGGTAGGAAAGATGAAGTAAAGCAATGCTAATGCTATGTAAGTAAAGCAATTTTTCCTTTTTTGTTCAGATGAAAGGTCACAAGCGTTGACTTGAAAAACAAAGCATAACTCCTTTATATAAAATGATTAATCATTATTTTGAACCAAAACAATCCTATGTCCACTAAAGGGAAACATTAGATCAATGTTACCATAACATTTCTGATCCAAGCAATGAGACAACTTTTAATGGTCCCTTCCAACCCAAACTGTTCTATGATCCTATGAAAACAGCAATTTTTTTTGTAGTTAGCAATAAAATACTGATAAACAATAAAACTAACAACTAATAAACTGCACAGTTGTTTACAGAACACTTTACTGACTGAAGAAATAAATGACTAGCAATCACACATCTCCGGCTGCTAGAGTGATAGAGCTTGGAGACTGAACAATTTCAAAACTCATTTTCATTTAGCACAAGAAAATAAAAGAAAATAAATTTCCTCCCAATAAATATTTTAAAATTACATTGACTGTTCAGGTTTTCATTTTATTTTAGTTCCACACAGACTTCCCATAGTTTTATCAAAAATACTGATGAGTTTTCAATTTTCCTTCTTTCAAGAAGGTTTATTTCCATAGCTTAGTTTAGAGCACTTTCATGCAATGCTTCACAAGACACTTTGCAAACACAAGGGCTGCTTAATGGTGCCATTAGCAAAATCCTGACAAGCCATGGTACCTTGCCTTGAGACCCAGAAGGATATTCAACTCTCTGGCCTTATTCATGAGGGGCTTAGGACTTCCCATTGAGAGAAAGATGTGGCAGAAATCAAAAAACTAAAAAGGAGCAACACTGTCAAATCCCATTTTCCTTTCAGTGTCACTGATAATGTTTTCCTGCAGATTTTAAAGGTAAAAACAAGTTATAATCCGTTTCCACAGTATCTGTGACCTGCATGATATCTCCCTTTTGGGGAATGTACTTTTCACTGTACAATTGTTCCTCACTGCAATGGCCTCAGGCAGATTTGAAACTGAGGATCTGAAGTAGAAGGCAAAAATAGAGGAGTTCTAACAGCTCTCACAGTTTGCATTCAGAACAAGTACACCAAAGTCAGCTTCTCCCCCTGGAATTAATGAATGGGGAGTGGTAATAAGGTCTTATGCAATATTTTTGTGGGGAAAAAGCACAGTCAATCTTCTTGCTAATTCGTAAGTGCCACCAAGTATAACATTAGTTTCAGCAAATATGAAAGCGGAATTTTCAGAAACACTCATTTTACAAGCCTCACCAAGAGGCAAAGAATACTATGGAAGTAAAGCTTTAACAAAATGCCAGCTGAGCTTCATCTCGTCTCTCAAAAGCACAAGCACCCATGGGAGATAGCAGAGGAGCTAACACGTCCTTTCCAACAAGTGGTCAAATTTGGAATACCAATGTAATTTACTAAAACAACAAGGGAAACAAAATGTCTTCAGAATATAGCATGATACAGGATCACAAGAAATTTCAGAGTTTATTTGTCAGACAAGCATCACTCTTTCAATAAAGACCACCTACAGCATAGTCACTGTTGTCTCTTGCTCTTATGTAGGATCCAACAAGTCTAGTCTTGTTTGGCCACATTATGCAACTTATTGAAGTAGAGTGGACTTCAAATAGCCTCTCCAAGATCTCTGACTGACACAATAATGGGTAATCATTCTCTTAATTTAAAAAATTTGGCTGGGGGACACAGTGATAGAAATAAAATCTATGATCTGCAGAAATAGGAAGCATAAAAGAACAGCAAACATTTTAAGGATACACATATATATACACTCATTTACTGAGTAAGAGACTGTATCTGAAGAAATAAAGGGCCTAAAAGCATAGATTCAACAGACAGAGTCACTAACTGTCTATTAGACTGCTTGAGTACAATTACTATCTAAAGCTATAGCATTTGTGCCATTAGAACACACTACTGCTTCCTAAATAAATTAGGCTCACATTTAGTCAAGTGTGGAAGTTAAGCATGCAAATACTTTGTGGTACATGGAGTTTGTGCAGGGCTGCAGGGGAGGAAGTGGTGGCACCTACAGGCAGGGGAGATGGCCCAGGGGCATTGTCCAAAGATGGCAAAGCTGGACAGCTCACCTGGGAAAGGTTATACAGACACTACAAGCCCAGGAAAAACAGTGACCTCCATCAGGATCACATGAAATAGGGAACACTCCTTTTTTTCCATTCTAGGCACACTAAAACCATATTCCAGCACTCAGCAGGTACTGATTTATCAAACTGTGCAAAATTGCCTCCTGTGTAACTCAGGGCAGCAGGGCCTACACAGAATAAAGGTGAATTTCTGCTACAGAACGTCCCATTTAAACAGTGGCTAGATCCAACCTGGGCTTATTGCCTACATTGGCAAGCAATCTCTACTAACAGTATGAGCTCCTACTCTTGCAAGAGTATTTTGGTAGTAGGAACCCCATAAAGATTTCCTGATCCCTTCTAGGCTACTCTCATACTTGCACCACCTTCTCAGCTGGGCCAAATGAAACCCTGCAATACTTGGGAAACTAATTCATCTTAAAAATAGCACCCAAGAAAGCAAAAAGAGTTCTTGCAATCCAGTTGCATTTTTAGTTTATATAACAGCTGTGCTGCACCGCAGAGGGGGAGGTCGTGGCTTGCAGAGGTGCCAGTCCATGAGCAGAGCTGAGGAGAGGGTGAGATGTGAGATGTGCTGCTCCCCAAGACAGAGCCCACATGCTGACTGTCTGACTCTTGGATTACACACTTGGCTCTTCTGTTCTTGTGGTTAAGGCAGCAGTCACAGACAAGGCAACTGAGCCTCCATATTTAAGATTCCCAAGAGGAAGCGTGGTTAGAATTGGGGAAGACGGCATTTCCAGTTCCTCAGTTCTCTGTTTTCACCTTAAGTAACCTGGTAAAACCACTAAGATACTTTAATTGGTTTAATGAAATATGAATAGGCAAGTAGCAGCAAACTCAAAGTAAAAACATAGTATAAACTTGATAAGAGTTGTGAACTGCAGAGACAGACTTCCAGGTCCCTGTAACAAGTACAGAGAACTTAACATTGGCTGAGAGAACATGAACAATAAAGCAAGGATGCTGTTTAAGAAGTGTCCCCAAAAGGTGCCATATCTTCTCTCTTGTTTGGAGTATTCTTTTCCCACTGCCGTTCTCAAGAAAAACATTTAGTAGGGTAAAACTACTTTTTCCGTAAAAAATATTTTTATACCCCATGGAAGAAAATGGAAAAAAAGGCAGAAAAGGAATAGGTACACACACAAAGACAGCTATATGAAATTCTCTCTGTAATCATATGGAAAAAAGTTACAAAAGCTTTTCTTTTGGCAAAACTTCCATTCCCCAGTTACTAGAGATGTGTCATCCACTAGTTTTTTCCCCACATTCCACGGCTCCCAAGGATCCCACAGAATGAGTCAGTCTCATTCTCCATTCCATTTTTTAAGATGTTGAGGTTTTTGTTTCCACATAAGAAGCACTAATAGAAAGCTCTCTTCTGTTAACAGCTGATTTTAACCTGCCTAGCTTCTCGGAGTTGAATGTAAACACAGGAAAACTATAACAGGTCAGCTGACATGAAGTAACTTGTAAATAACTTATCCACATGGCTCAGAGGACTGACGTAGAAAAGTATAATAAAATTAGAAGGAATTTCAATAATCACATAAGCCTCACTGTGGACACACATAACGTGGAATTAAAATATTTAGTCCCCTGACAAATCAAACCAAACAAAATTTTATAGGAGCTTTATTCTGGTGTAACTGCATCCCACAGCAGGATGCAACACATCAAAACACAAAAGCTTTCTAGTCTTTTTGAATTAGTCTGAAAGACAAAGTGATTTCCACCTACGGAGAAGGGCCAGATCATAGTAATTTTGATGAGTACATACATAAAGCTCAAGCACGTAATTTCATAATATAATGTAAAATAATGTAATAATAATTATTGAAAGAACACCAAGAAGCACTCTACAAGCCTCAACAGGTTAGTAATAATACCACTGTATATATTAAAGGGTTAATAGATACACATTATTTCTTAAATGTAATGGCAGCCCATCATTCCAAGAAAATAATTATGTTCAAATCTGGCTAGACAAAAGATTTGGAGAAAACTAAAAGCTGATGGCTAACAAAAGATTGTGAAACTTAGAAGAAAAAAATTGGTATTTGGTTTCTGGTATTTCCTATCTAGAACTAAATCACCAAACCTCATGAAACAAAGTCTCATGTTGTTACATGCTCGGGGGGGACATTCTCTTTGCCAAAGCCCTGGCAAACTTTTCCTAGTCTTGAGATTATATATAATTTTAAGGCAAAGAATTTAAGAGAGAGTCATAAGATACCCAATCCTATTGAAGAGACAGGAACTATAAATAATTCATTTGCACATCTTCTGTACAAATTGCTATTCTCATGAAATAAACATGTTTTTTTCTGATTACTTCCAACCTCTCCATACCAGCCATCCTACCTGCCTAGGCCAGCTTTCCTCTGCCTATTGTTAATGCAAATTGCTGGAAACATATCTTTCATAAGAAACTAGTGCTTCATTTAATTATCAGCAAGTGTAGTGTTCCCATGTTAATTTTACATATCAGACATGCTATGCAGGTAAACAAGAACTGCTTAACAGAAGTGCTTTTATATCACATGAACCATTGCTCCTGAAGCATCACTTACAGGATCTCATCTTGTAAACCCTCCCAGTTCAGTTCCTGCCTCACCTTTGCTCTTCTCAATAGTAAATATAAAAAAGAATATCCAGCATGGTATTTTATCTACTTTCAAATACACAAAAGAAAAATTCTCATGTTTTTCAGGTGCTTCTGGTAAAACAATCAGAACCAAAATAACTGTCATTATTTTAAATACAAATCCCATTTATATTAATCTTGTACTCACAACATAATTTTGACGGACTTAATTTTTTTTTTAATTAGTATACCTGTACAGCTCCCAGAAAGCATAGGAATGTACCAGCATAAGGACATCTTACTCAATATAACTTGGAACACTGCAATCAAAAACAGGTATGTAACTGTGTAAAGGCAGTACTTGCATAAACTCAGGATGTTCCTGAAGGGGCAGGGGGGAGTACAGAGAACAGGCAGCTCATTATTTACCATTTCCTGAGATCACACAAAGCAATTCTCACCTCACCCAGCCATAATTTATTCTGTCCACAGATTCAGGAACAGAACACACATTACAGTCACACATTGTCCTTTTATACTTCCTATTCACAGAAACCAATGAAACCACTGGAAAAGCAGTGGCCATTCTTCTCTCTGCAGTCTGCAGGTTATTTACAAGAACCACCACAAAAAAAATGCAGTAGATGCAGCTTTTCCTCCAAAGCAACAGCAAATTAATTCCATATGAGTATTTGATGCTGACAACAGCAAGGCAACTGCTCCCTCAGCTTTAAGGGATGACAGGCCCAAGGCGGAGTTTTGCCTTATTTATTGAGAATATATCCAATAAATGGAGCCGCCTTTACCCACGTTGTTTACAGATCTCCACAAAGATCAATTTCTCCTAGCTCCTGGTCAGAGGTCTCAGAGAAGTCTCAATCACTAGTAAGATAAAACACACCTCCACCTCTTGTTATGTATGTGCACACTTCCAATCCTCTGTGCTATGAATCCGAATATGGATGGGGAGTAGCTGACAGGCAGAAGAAAGTATTGGGAAAGCATGAGTAGCAACCACAAAATAAATTATCTGTTTAATATCTGAAAGTAAAACTAAAAATCCAAAATAAATTTAGAATCAGTAATTTTTCTTGCACAAAATAGCTCTTTGTATTATCGCAGAAGCTGCTCTAGGGAGCAGATTGGTCCAAAAATTATATTTATCCATTAGCTATCAGGAAGATAAAGAAATTCACTTTCATTTCATGTGTAAGCATTTGACCTTTCCTCTCCTCGAAAACTTTTTTTCCTTTTTAAGCCACAGGAAAAAAATCCTCTTAAAAAAAACGTCAATCTGCTGCACAGATACTGCTTTCCTGGGAAAAGATGAGAGAACAAATCCTGGAAAGATCACCATGTCCAGTATTACACTTCTGGAAGGCACATAAGATACTGCTGGAATGAAACATGGCAAAGGAACAGACAAAATGCTAAAAGCTCTACCTTTTAAAATTAACCACATAGATGTTGTGATAGATGTGATTATAACCTAAAATATGGTGTCTTTTAGCTGCATTTCACACTCCCTTAAATTAATCATGAATGTTTGGCAAGAAAACAAGATGTGATTTTCTTTTGGCTGCCATATCACTAGAAATAGGCAATAGCACATCTGTCCTGTATCTCAAGGTATTTCAATATATTATGTCAAAGTATAGTAATTGGCTGCTTTCTGTGATGGTTTATGTCATACTCTAACATGCGAAGTTATGTGGCATTCAGGACTTCAAAACTGAAATTGAAAAAAATGAACAAGATATAAACCACTGAAGCTAATGCCCAAGTTCACAAATGGCTGAATTTTGAGACAATTCCCTTTAATATGCGATTCCCTACCCCCGATAATCAAAGAACCACAAAATTGACCGGGCAATTTGGGCAGGGACACATTTCCTTAAACCAGGATGCTCCAACAGAACACAAAGCCAGTGTGCCCCTGGTAGGGGAGGAGCCTAAAACATCCGGGAGACAGATGCTTCACTGTTTAAAGATGAACTGCAAGACAAAAACCTTTCCCCGTTATTGCTTTATCAAATAACTACTAAAATGTATAAGACACATCATAATTTCATGCCAGTTTCATGGTTTTAGTTTTCACATCTCCAAGTCAGACACAAATCTCCAGTTTTAAACCAACTGAAAATTGGAGGTTTTCTTGGTTCAGCTACATGGGCATCAAAATCAAACTCATTCAACCAAACCAAATCCTCTTGCACGACTAGACTGACTAGATGCTGTCTCTTTCTGGGAGGGGGCTAATGTATTATCCTTAAAATATGATTAGTTTAAGGTTATTGCAAGTGAGAGTGAAAAGCGGTTTTATACTTCTCAGAATTTAATTTCCCTTAAATTTTCAAGAAGTGAACATAACAAAAAACAAATTACAAAAGCCCATGTACTGCACTCCATAAAATCTTACATGGTAATTAAGCACTACTGGACCATGATACAGCAAATCCTAGCCCTGCACATTGGGAGGTTCATTAATGCAGCTTCATTTGCTTTGGAGCAATTTAGAGGTAAACAATGTAGAACCACCTAAACAAAAAAAAATAAAGTATTTTATTTAGAAACAGAATAATTGTAAGAAATGTATTTAAAATACAAATATCCAATGAGAGAAGGAGCATTAGAAAGAATTGAAAATTAAGTTAGCCAGTTTTGTTGGGGGGGGTGAAAAAGGATGGGAACATTAACCCATTACAAATGCGGAGTGATCCACAAAAAAAAA
>VXBI01013434.1:26027-36759 GCA_013397375.1 Toxostoma redivivum | reverse complement strand
AGCAAGAGAGCTTCTCCCAGCCCTGTTCGTTTTTAACATGTGTGTTCAGAGAGGTCTGTTCAGCTTTCTCAGTGGTTTAACAGGTTGTCAATTCTCAAAACTAATCACTGGTTGTTTTTTGTCAGACACGGAGGATGTTCTTAGCAGCTCCTCTCAGAAAAATAATTTCCATGATTGAAGTGGCTTCTTCCCTCCTCACCAAATGTCAAATGTGCAAAACCAGCATACTACCCATGAGTAAGTAATTGTATAAAAGAATGCTAATGATGTCATCAATCCAGTCTTTGATAAAGTGAAGTGTCAGTTTCATAATCCCCATCTTAGTAGATAATTTGTCTAGGGACAATATTCTTAGAATTTAGTAATCTCAGGTACTTGCTTTTAAGTGAGGAAAATCTACTCTTCCCTCTTTCAGAATTCATATTTACCAAATATGTGCGCTACATATTTATTTCAGATGTCATATCTTTCTAGGTCAGGAAATACTAAGTTACTTCTTTGATATTAAATTTTTTGGGAGAAATGTAAAGAAATATGAGTCTGTATTGAGAGGAGGTCTGCAACTGAATCCTGTTTTTTTGATGATATAACACTGGTTGCCATGAGTGAGATCTCTTTGCCCTCACACAGACACTACTATCAGTCAAATTTAATCCTGCAGTTTGGTGGAAAATTAACTACAATCACTAAAACCCCCAAAATTGTGTTGGATTGCAGGCCTAATAAGAGGTATTTTTGTTTTCAGTCACCTTCATGACCACAGTTCATTAAGTGAAAGCAAGTTTTATTCTGAGGGAAAGTGTTAAAAACTTTATTACAAACTTGGAAAGGAAATTACAGAAGGAAATACAAACAAATGGCGAACAAATCTCATTCATTCTTAACAATGAAGACTTTTCGTAGATATTCCAAGGTAGGAATTTCATTAGCCTGTCAAATAGTTCCTTCCCTCCTTTAAGTTCTTTCAGACTTGTTTTTCTACATAGTTCTTTTTTTTTTTTAATCTCTTTTTTTCACACTGGGATCTACTTACCTCTCACTTGTCTCAGAAGAGCAATGATCTTTTTCTGCAAAAAGATTAATCTTTGCCAGTGTAGAGGTCTTTCCTGAGGCAGGCCCTTGATGTTTTGGACTGCAGTTTCTCTTTTTTAGTATTGTGTCTCAATTTAAAAGCAGCCTTCAATTTCTTGTTAGTGGACCAAGGGGAAATACAGATGTGAGGGTTCATTCCAGTGCTGTAGAAATACCAACTTATTCACATAAAAATCTTCAGCACAAAATGTGATGTATATTTATTGTCATGTTTTAAAACAAGATGCCTTTAAGTGCTTTGATTTTCTTTTGATTTTTTCCCTTCTACTCTTTATACACTGTTTTTCTGAGCTTCTAAATGAATAAATGAATGAAAAATGTTCATGTAGGAAAGAAGCTTAAATATTAATATCTTCCCTGCTTATCATTAGACAGAGACATGATAGAATTATACCTCCACTATACTATAGTGAGAAAACACTATCAGCCATTTTACAGACTGTATTCGGGTTTTGGTAATAGAGAAATTTCATTGAGAATGTACCATTAAAGGAAAATATAAATGAGACAAAGGCAATTTTCTTGAAGAGCAGATTTCTCTTTCAGTAATTTTTGAGACCCAAATTTAAAAACCCTGATATTTGGAAAGTTGGAATTTCTGACTCTGAAGCGGTCCAAATAGCAGATTTTCTCCAGTGTTCCCTCTCAATTAACCCGAAAGAAAATTAAGAGATTTAACAGGTTGCTCCAGTTATTTACCATGCCTAGGGAAAAAAAAAAAAATCAACTAAACTAAATTTGTAAATTCCTAATCAGAATTATTTTTCCTCATCTTGAAATAAAAGTACTTTTAAAAATGGATAGGATGTCTGCAGAGGTGGTTTATAAGAGAAACATGAATGAGATTGTTCCATATTCCTTTACAAAAACTGTTTTTGTTAGGGATAATGACTTCTGGCAGATTTCTGATTCTTACAAGATGGGTGACTTCCTCCCCTGCAAATCAGCATGTGATATTTTGACAACAACAGAGCTGGCTTATTTCCTGGATATAACTGTGGGCCTTTTCAGCTTATTTAACTCATAAAAATTAATTCTCTTACAAAAAATTAATTTAATAATTTTACTTGCTCGTAATATACAGTCAAAGAAAAAAAATTACCTTACTAAGACAGTTATCAATATGAATGTGGCTGTGAAGAATATTGCAAATTTATCTAAGAAAAAAAATAAATGCTGATTTCCAACCACTTGTAAAACCCAGACTCTGACCAAAGAAATTTTTGACAGCCAGAAACACACAAAACTGGACCATCTGTACTGCTTGAGTCATCTTCCTTTTCCTTCCAGAAATCAAAAGAAACTGTAGCACAAAATGACAGTCAGTTTCTCAGAGGCACAAAAGTAATTTTAAAAAGGGATTTCAAGTTTTTCATGGTTTCATCTTTGTCAGAGTCTCTCTGGAAAGGGTAATTCGTGATCTATTTTAGGGCATCCATTCAAAATAGAGACATCATAATGCAACAAAAAACATTCTTTAAAAGATGCTAACACACAAATGTTATAATCAATTGAATTTGATTTTGATCTGGGTTAAAATAAATTTTGAAAAAAATTTAATTGTTCTAAACTGGGTTTTAAGGTTAAGTTTACTTCATTTTAGTAGCCAAACCAAACCTACGTATCTATAATTTTCTTTCACTGAATTTCAAAAGATGTAATTAAGAATTGACAACGTAGATGACATCATGCAGCTATTTTGCTATATTGTGAGAAATGTATATACATTTAAATTTTGACTATTAACAGTAATTGTATTGGAAAGAGTATAAAATGGCTTTTTTTGGTTGTTGTTGTTGTTATTGCTATTGCTGTTGTTGTTGTTGAATAGACTATATTTCCTTCTTAATATCAAATTTCCATCCCTACATTTTCTCCTGGTTAAGCTTCTTCCTAGTAGCCAGTATAATGGCGTTTAGATGCAGTATAGAATAATGCTTTATTTTCTGACTACATTCTTTCTATTAATATTTTCTAAGTGGAAAACAAACCTTGACTTTCTTGAGATAGGACTGTTTGTTAATCTCCATATATATATATACATATATATATACCTCTGTTGTTTTACTTTCTAAAACATCTAGATGAGAACACAAAGCCAATGTAGGATTTTTAATCAGAGTTCTAGATAAACCTATTAATGAAAATTTGTGGAAAAAAATTAGTTTAGTTAAACTAAATTTTTTCCCTTTTTTTTATTTATGACAGAGAGTTTCCATTCACATTTTTACTGCTTGTGTTACTGTGATTCATCAAGTTGTTTAGCAAGATGGTTTTTTGTTTTCAATTGTTTGGATTCCGGACCAGCAAAAGTCTGGTCATTATCTCTACACTATATGTATATTTTCCACAGTGTTCCCATCTACTGAATAACAGTGTCATTTGAAATTGAAACTTTTCCTGTTTGTAGGAGTCAGAAAGTACTGAAGATTCCTCTTATTTAGATAAACAGCTTCTTTTACTTCAGCTGTGGCATCATTCCATACCTTTTGTCTTCTGAATATTTACAAATCTTAACCCAAAAGAATTCCCACATCTACTTCCAAATGTAATCAAACCTCAGATTACTTTGTTCTGTCAGCTGTGGTAGGAGTAACAGAGTAAGTAGGTCAAATGCTTTGCTGGCATATGTCTGCTAGCTCAGTGGAGTTATATTCCAGCAAATTACTTGACTCACAACTATTGAAAGGAAAAATAATGAGATATTAGTACTATTAAATCTCAGCCTTGCAAGTGCAACTTAAGTATGTATTATAATTCAGTGAACAATGTGGGATGCAATACCAGGCAGCATCAGAATTTAGAAAAAAGTGGGGGCATTATTAACTAATATGACTTAATTATCTTCATGTCTTATCAAGAGTTGATGCACCATACAAAATCCTAGCCTTTTCTAAAGGCCAGGTCTTTTTTTAAACACTTTGATAATTTCTTTTGTATATATTAAATTATTTTTGCTTTACAGCCATCATAACCATTCACTTACAACCTACAGCTGAAATCCTCACATTTTGCAATGAGAGATGACCTTCAGTGTCTGCACTAGCAGCAAAATCTTGGAAAGTGTGTAATATTTATCTTCTTTTTGGAGAAGAATAGAGAAACTAACAATGGAATGCACTATACTTACTACACTTACCCATATCTTACTATTCAAGAAACCACAGAATACAGCCAGATTTCTGAGTAATTTTATTCTGTTCGCCAAGGTCTTGCTGCGATGGTTACTTTAGCACAGAATACCTCTCAAGCGCGTAGTATACAACACCAGACTTTCTGATCTGGAAGCATAAAAATAGCAGGAATAAAAAACTGTTTTAATGAGTGGACTCCTGCAGCAATAGGCCTGCCATCTAAGAGTGAAAACACTTGTTAGTGCTTAATGAGCTCTGAAAACATTTTGGCTGGCTTTTTCCTTCAATATTTTCTTTTTTATTTATTTTTTTATAGCAAGAAACATCTTGTAATGTCTCTCCCTTTAATGAGTATATTTAGGAAAACAGTACTTTTTTTCTTTGAGAAAGGTGAGGTGGGGGAAGCAAGATAAGAAGGAAACAGACTATTTTCATCGGGAAATATATTTCTTTCAAAGACAATGTTTTAATTCTATTTTGAGAACAGCTACTTGAAGTTTTGAATTAGCTACACACTTTAGCCATCAAGGCATACTGGTAGGAACACTAAAGGTTTGGAGGATCCAGTGGGGTTGAGGCAGTATGTATTGTGGCCCAAAGCAATAGCTGTTGCACATCTTGGCAAAGGGTGCTTACTTTCATCTGGAAAACAGAAAGCCCCTTCTAGTGCTTAGTGAAGTCAGTTGAAATCTTCCAGCTGGCTCTAATGAGAATTTCATCGGGTCCCTCGGCTTTGGTAAAATGACTGTGGAAGCGAAGAGAAACTATAATTGAGACAATCTATCCAAAAGCAATTTTGAGCACTCTCCTTGGTAAAAGCATAAAGAAACTGAGAAAGAAGAATAAAAGAGAGCATAGATTAAACTATAAAGTAGATCCTGGATTTTTTTTTTCTGTATAAAACAGTACAAGGAAAGATGCTTAATGCACCTGTATTTTGACTTAAAGAGCTAGACACATTTTCCTGTTTTGCCATTAAGTTGACATAACATATGAAGGCTTAGGACATGTGTTATGTTTCCTCATGGAAAAAATTCATTTTTATGATATGGAAGACAAATTACTATTTGATGTAGTCTTCCTAAGAAAATAACTACAGATATAATTCAGAAATTTTCCATTATCCTTTTAAAGTGTCATTATTATCCAGCTTAAAAAAAAAAAAGGGTGATGTCAGGTTTCATTCCTTTTTTGGTTCAGGACAGAACTGTGTATAAACTCCCACTCTGAGGCAAAAAAGAAAAAAAACAAAAAACTCCCAACAACAACCAAAATATGCAAAACCTAAAGGCAAACCAAAACCAACCATAAAATCAGAAAAATACGAGATTTTGAAAACTGAAAGTTCTTTCTTGACAAACAGGGTAGGAAATATGAAAGAGCCCAATCTCAGAACAGAACTGGTTGTTTCTGTTGTGCAAGAAAAAACTCAGAACTCCAAATCCTAATCTCCCAGTAATTATTTCAGGACACATTAGAGATATTTATTCACAAAATTTAAATTTTTTTTTGCTGTTTCCAGCAAATGACCATAATGGTAGTATGTCCTGTGTCTAAGAAGGTAAGTCTTGCGGCACAAGTACTCTGTGAATGTAATCATACTTCCATAAACACAGAGGACCTTTTAACTCACTTTAGTCAGGATGTAAACATGTTTAGAAGGTCAGTATTTACAGTAATTGTGCTTTGAGAGAGTAAATAAAATTCATTTAGGCAGGATTGCAAGATTAGCTCTTTTGTTTTCAGTTTTTGAATACTTTCTTCGTAATCATTCTGCAGTCACACCAAATGTAGCTCCATCCACACAGCCTGCTTCTCAGCATTGTGGTAAAAGTGGTGCAGATGTCTAATTCCTCATGAATACTGTATTCTGCAATATCTTTTGCTAATCTAGGTCTACAATTTAATTTTGAAAGCCATGCTTTCAAAAGCAGTCACCTGTTGATGTATAATAAAAGCAGAGACACATCTTACAATCTTCTGACTTTGAATTTTGATAATAAAAATGCATATTACAGACAAATTATATAAAAAATCCATTCTTTTACATACTTTCTTGTTCTTTAGGACTCATGATTGTCCATCCCTCTAAATCAGGTTTTCTACTCTTTTTAGTAATGTAAACTTCTGTCCCTTTCTCTGTCTTGTTGGCAACATAAGTTTTTTACTGCTGACGCAAAAAAGACACTCTGCTTGTGCCTTGTTCTTTCTGTGTTCTCTTGTGACTTCCTCCTGTAAGTTTTTAATGTTTTTTAATATTGAGCACTTATTGCTTGACCATTTCATTTTCTTGCTAAAAAAATTTGTCTTTTTTCATACCACAGTTCCCAAACATAAATTAAAGAAAATTGGTACCGATTAGTTAAAAATAGCGGAATATCAGGACTGAATATTTTTGCACCAAATATATCAAATGTTGAATGCCGTAAGTACAGACTTCTGAAAGTAAAAGAATTTTCAAAAAATCAACAATATTAATAAACTGTAAGGGATGTTCCCCAGTATTTAGTTATATTGGCTCAATTTTCTATATATTTAATGATTTTGTGTTTAAGCCTTGGAGGAGCAATATGTTTAAAGCTCTTCTTGTAAGTGAACTACTTGTCAGATCACAAGTTAAATGAGACATGAAAAATCCTCATTCTCACTAAAACTGCTTTTTTTTTCTTGGTCAGGATTAGAAATCAGAAAGATTTGGAGCTCCAGTGGTCCAGCATATTATGAGCTATCCATCTTTAATCTAGTAATATTCGCTATTTTATTATTGGCAATTCTTCACTTAAAAATGATTCTTGATATTATTAAGGATGATATGACAGTCTCATTTTGCATTGAACTTGTTCCTGCCATTTGGTATTTATGTCCTTTTGTGTACTTAGTTATCTGGTTGTCTGGGATGAACAAATGAATAAATAGCAAAATTTCAGAGATATGCGCTCTAGTTTGACATAATAAGGACCAAGTAACCCTATTCAGATAAGTAAGAAGTCACTGTGCCTTTCACTGACATTCTAGGTAATACACAAGGAGAAATTGCTTCTCACAACTGAGCTGTTTAAGGAGGAGTTTTGTAACTAGCTGTAGGTCAGGAAAAAGGGAAAGAAGTGATAATGAAGATTGTTTGCTGTGTTGTTTGAAAAACCATCCGATGCTCAAATCTGTAAAAGTCTGCCTTTTGATACCAACATTGCAAAGCATATGTTCTCTCTTATAAGTGAAGTAAGTGCTGTGATCTTACAATCTTTCAAGTTTGTAGTGACCAGGTACATAATAAATATGTATAACAATTACTTTTATTAGATGGCTGGATGTTTGAACTCTGCTGGTAATGCATGTCTTCATTCCAGACCTGTGTTTAGCAGTAAGAACCATAAATGTGGACCTATGTTTTTGCAAATATCCATAAGGTTATCAAGCTGCTCACAACATCTGATGTATTCCTAAAGGTTTTGTTCCTGACTGCAGCAACATGCAAGGGGAAAAAAAATAAAGTGTATTTTTTCTTCTTCTCTTTTTAAGTGAAATTGTCTATTTTTCGTTAGTCTCAGGGGAAGACTAAAAAAACTCCCAGGTACATGGTAAAGGATTACCAATAAACTATGTCTAAAAACATTTAAATAATTGTTGACCAGGTATGAGGTCTTTTTTGCCTTTTGCACTCTATAAATACGACCGGATTTTATTAAAAATTCCTAGTACATGTTGAGAAGCAAGAAAACTTTTCTTTGTCCTATGTTCTTTTGATCCTTTATATTGATGGAAACTTCAGGAAATATTCTTCCTTCATCTCATTACTTTCATAACATCGTTGTATAGCCAGTCATTGTGAAAAGATAAATGGTAATATTTTCTTTATGACAATTCTGCAGTACAAGTTCATAAGTAGCAATCAGCATGGATTTATAAAAAATTAATCTTGCTGAAGCAACCTGATAGTCTTCCATAATGCTGTAACATAAGAAGAGATCCCCTGACTGCAGTGAGGGTTTTCATGGTATCCACGACTTTCTGCAAATAGAAAAATTAGAAGAGAGAAAGATGAGAAAAGAGGGCAACCATTGAGGAGCTCTCTGTGAGAAGCTGCATCAGTTCCTGACATCCCTCAAGATAAGCATGAATCCTGTGGCTTCTCAGTGGGTGTCTTACCTCCAGGTGTATCAGACTTCACCTCTCTCACTTCTCTGTTCTGGAGGCATGAAACAATCGGTCCTTTTCTGCACCTTTTAGTATGAAATTCCCAACCACAGAATGGGAGGCTATCTCTCTACCTCTTTGTAACTGAGGTAATCCTGATTTCAGTTGTCCGTTGCATTTCTCTTCCACCTACTTTCTGAGGCGTAGTATATCTGAAGGCTTTAAGACTGGCTGTCTTGGTCAGGAAACAGCCTGGGTAAAACTGGAATTTAAAAAAATAGATTTTTTTTCAAGTCATCCCAGAAAAAAATAAAGACTATTTCTGGTCAGAATTAATTCTTTCGTTTAGTTGATTATTTTGCTTATCAGCCTTTATGGCACCATGACAGAAGGATGAAGTAAGTAGGAAAGGGCTGGAAGGGCAAAATTGTTGTCTTGTTAGGGTCATCAAAAGTTTTTTCTGGATCTATGTTGCCAGATTTTGATGAAGTCAAAAGTTTAGGGAAATCAGATAAAGGGGTGTTTGTTCCATTAATGATTTTTGAAAAGGTGATTTTAATTTTTTTTTTAATAGGGAAGCAGTTTGATTTTTAAGTTTGATTTTGCAAGTATGTAAATAGCCAAATATTTTAAGAGGTACTACTGCACTGGAAGTAGTTAAGTTTGTTCATAAGCATTTTCACATCCAAAAGACTTCTATTTATTACATCCTGATGGCAGGTAATTTCAGGAAGAAAGAAGAAAAGGATTAAAGCTGACAAAAGTGCAATAAATGTGTTTTGTTCTGAATCAACATTATTTGTTTTCTCTGCATTTACAAAAAATTTGCAGTTCCAAATATATTACAGTAAATTCCCATCTTTTGCACAAGTGTTGAGAACAAGTCCATAAATACATGAAGAGCAATGTGATTTACCATGTTGAAAATCGAAAGAGGAGCCTTCAAACTTCAGAGAAACATCATTGCCGGAATTGAATTGTAAAAAACAAATACATACTTAAGTTAGATTAATTTACTGTAATGGTAATTTCAAGTGACTAAGTGTGAGTGAGAGTCAGCCTGAAGGAAAAGAATAGGTTTTTTTAGAATAACATTGAGTACATGTTTTCCCTAGGTTATATGAAATTGGCTGAGATTTTTACTCTTACAGAAGAAATACAGTTTTATGCTGTGCATCCTATATGCCAAAATGTAAATTCAATGTGCTATGTCTCACTCCTTTTTTTCCTCCTCTCACTCTCTGCTGTAGTCCAAAACTGTGCAGAGACCTTGACTGAGTGCAGAAGAAATTAATGAGAAATTGCAAGAAAATAAAGCAAATGTAATATAAATTCACAGATGTCCTAGTTCTACAGCCTGTGAGTAATTACAACTTCTTCTTCAAACAGACTTTTTAAATGCTGAGAATATGAGCAACAATTGGTGTTCGATAAAAGGTACAAATATATGCTCTTCTGGTGTGTTCTTCTGAAGAACTAGTAGTGAGAAAAAAGTTAATAAACTAATAAGTTCTTTAGATCATACAGTCCGAAACATTTAATAAACAGATATTGAACAAGCACTCACATAGACTCTTACAGCTTGTGAAATAAAATGCTCCAATACGGGATCTTTGAAGTTTCTATGTAATATGGGTGTTGGAATCATGGGAACAGAATCTCACAATCCCTTTCTCTGTCTTAACCACTCTTTTTTTGCCTGCGGTACTAGCCAGAATGTGAAGTGTTGGTATGATGCGACATTTTTGCTTTGAGATGTTCTCACAGGAACAGAGAAGCAGACTTTGGAGCTGAGTTTGCCAGAATCAGTCTTTGGAGAGAACAAAAAGTGGAGTGTGATATCTGAGAATCATTATATTCCTTGTAGGCACTGTTAGAGTCTTAGCACCATTCACTGGTGTGAGTGATACTATGTCTGATTTTGTTTAACACAGCATCTGTGTTGCAAGTAGTGCAGCTTAGCTATTGCAAATGGCAGCCACAGTAGCAAGAGGCATGGTAGCTATTCAGTTATAGATGCTTGCCTGAGGTTAATCACAGGCTGAAATTCACTGTTACTGTGATTCTGAACACAGCTCCCGTTTTTCAGCATTTATGTGAGGTGTATCAATACCAAGCCCAAAGGGGACTTTTTTGTGAATCTGAAAGTTCTAGTTGCCCTCTAGGTTATGGACATACCCTGTTTTAAATGT
Organism: Toxostoma redivivum; assembly: GCA_013397375.1. Classification (NCBI taxonomy): domain Eukaryota; kingdom Metazoa; phylum Chordata; class Aves; order Passeriformes; family Mimidae; genus Toxostoma; species Toxostoma redivivum. The sequence continues at coordinate 26,207 of VXBI01013434.1, read as the reverse complement.
TCAGCTTGAGCTCTGCCATAAAGGGCATAGTGACTTTGATCTTATTTAAAAGTTATTTGGGAATGTAATCTTCTTGGTATTCAGGAATGTCGAATCAGTTTTTCATCCAAATATATTTGCACTGTTAGGCACTTGCTTTAGCCTCAACTTTCTTTTAAAATATTTATTTATTTATATATT
>VXBI01013434.1:0-16444 GCA_013397375.1 Toxostoma redivivum | reverse complement strand
TTCTAATAGACCAAAGCGAGGTATTAGAGGTCAAAAAAAGAATCTTAAGCTTCATTTGGATTCAATCATCCATCAATGTCACTCATAGGTCAATGCCTGTCAGGGACAGAACAGTACTTTATAAACAAGTAGACTGCACTAGCTTGAGTTTAAATTTCATATAAGACAGTCTCATGTGGACTGCATTGTAAGTGGTTTGTGAAATGAGAAAGTCAGGTGCCAAGTCAGAAAACAGCCATTGCCCTGATGTAAGTACTATGAGTGGCTTATCATAGGACCACTTAAAAACCTGTGAGCTTAGTAACGAGTGCACACATCTTTGTGTTGTAGACAACCTGTATAATCTTTCCAAACTGCAATTTTTTTCCAATATGCTAGGATTGCTAGGATTTTATCTGCTTTCTAGCTTTCTCCATCCTGTTCCCAACTTATACTACACTTTAGTATGCTTGACATCTGAAAGGAAATGAATGTACATTTCCCCTAAGAGTGACCAGACTAACATACCATCATCTCTTAGAAGCATGTCAAAGATAAACCCATTCCGTTATGTTAATGAAATCCCCAATAGTCTCAATCTTCATCTTTACCTTAGATTCCAAGGAAATTGATAATTCACAGAAGAGGAGCAAGACACACAGCCTTAGAATGGCTTGTAATGTGCATTGATATTATTTATGTCAGTCATAATGGACTTTTTGGTGCTGGGTGGGGCAGAGAGGGAAACAACAGTCTTAATCCACTTTTCTTTAACATAAGAAAATTAACAACTGTTGTCTGAGTTTATTTATCATTGAGGTTTAGGGTAAGGAAATTAAGACTATAGATTAAGCCCAGCCACTGGGAAAAAGTAAAAATCCTGTGAGAAAAAGACCTCGGAGTAGTGAATAGCCTTCGTCTGCTGAACTCAGTGTCACTCTGAGTTAATATTCAAGTACTTAAAGCACTGAGGCAAAGGAAAATATGACTGAATCATTGATATTTAGGTAAATGCCTAACTACTGGGCTTTTTCTTAATCAAGGGTATTGGTATCCCTGGAACTTTCATCTAAATTTGTGCAAATTTATTTCTGATCAAAACTGCTATTAATGTTGACTATTTTTTTTTTCATTTTTTCCATTTCAGTGAATCAGCAATTTTGTAACAAAATGTTTTCATTTTAGCTGAGATCTGCTTTGGATCCCAGAGCAGCAAGGCAATTCATACTTGGCAGTGGATACCTAACATAACACTGACCTACTGAACAGTGAACAGTTGATTCCTGGCATTGGATTTATGTGCTGATTGGGGTTTACTCATTTTTTATAAGTAGAAAAATTATTCATTTATGAAAGGGAGCTATTCCCTGTCGTCCAAGACCTAGAAGCTCTGAGTTATTTCAAAAGTGACCAATAAGTATGAGTTTAAATTTAAAATTCTCTGAAAGCATTTTTCTAGGGTTTTGGTTTTCTTTAAACAGTGTTGCCTTGTATTTTCCTGGTTGTTTCAAGGCCATATCATAGCAAAAGGAATGGGTTTTCCTCCATCCTGTCAACGGTTACTCACTCCTGTTCTCATGCCCCTCCCTCGTCTCTGTGAGTCCGAGTATTGCTATCTTGAGGCACAATATTTCAGGGTATTAATTCATATTAAAACTAATTTTTTTACCGGGTTAGTTTTAAACTGGATCAGTTTACCAAGTTACAGAATGATTGATAACTATGAACAGGGTGTACCACAACCCGATATGTCTCTGTGGTTTCTCCATTCTTTTTATTTTTCAGTTTTTTTCACCAATATAGAAGCCATTAGAATTGGTTGCTTTTGTGATGCTACCATCTCTGAAAGCTGTTAGGGTTGATGGTCATTTGTGATTTGTTGAAATATCTGAATTTTGAAAAATACATCAAAAAGTGGAAAAGACCAAGACATTTCATATGTCAAAAACAAATATCCACAAAAGGTTGCAGTTACTTCATCTGATACACACAGAGCACTAGCACCTTTTCACTCTAAATATCTCTGAAGAAAGTAATAAATCAGGGAGAGCTCATTAAAGAAAGTTCACTCTAATTCAAATAAGAGACAATAAAGGAATATGACCTAAGTTTGTCAAGTTCCTTTTAAAAAAGTGTGAAGACTTGAGATTGAAATAGAAAAGCAACTCCAAGATATATATTGGAAGTTAAGTAAGTAGAATTTAAAGCAGGAATTAGTATGGATCAGAACTCATATAAATTTAATATCTGTTTGCATTTCCAATTTGTTGTAGTGATGATAGAATGGACAAAACATTTAATTGTCTGCTCACCAGAAATTCTATGACCTTCAATGTAGCTCTGGCCTTTGCTCAACTGAGCAGTGTCAGAGGAGGAATTTATACTGCTAAAGCTCTAGGTTCCTTGCAGTGCAAGATGAAACTGTAAAATGGATATAAAAGATGGGGCATTCAATATTTCCACAGTGGTGTGGAACATACTACCACCTGACCACAGCCATACCTAGCTGGGTTCATAAGAAGAGCATCTCTGCAAGGAGTTTGATTGTGATTAGTTTCCATTATATGAAGAGTTGAGGATTGCTTCAGTCTTCAGCTGTGAGAGTTTGGTTCTCATTTGCACTAAAGGTGCATCATCCTGACCTGACAGTAAGTGAAGTGGATTACATGTGCTCTATATCCACTAAAAGCTTCAGTATTTTTATGACATTTGACAGCTTCTGTTCAGTCTTCCTTGCACATTAGAAGCTATCTTGAAAATCATGACTAACTTTTCAAAATTTTAAAACAGTTTTGATCTACCTTTATACAGTACGTACTGCAGTAGAATTTTGGAACAATGTTACTGTAGTACAAAGTTTTTCATGACATATCTTCATCTAAAAGCCTAATTTCAGGCTATGACACATTAATGTGGTAAACCTTGCAATATTTTCTTTCTCCTTCTTCACAGAGCAGATAGGAATAAGGGTCCTGCTTACTGTAACGAAAATAAAAAGTGTAATTTCACCCTGTTTGAAATTTAATAACTAAGATAGCTCTTTTCACATGTAGGTGTTCTAACCTGTATCAGTTTATCGTAAATGTCTTTCATGTATCTATTTTGATATATCTACAAGTTCCAAATTCTATTGCTTGATTGTAGGTAGGTTTATTTCCGTATTGATCTCAGTGCCACAGCTCCTGAGAACCTAGACTTGAAAACAAATTTCTTTTGCAAAACAAGAAGACATTCAAAAACTTTGGGGTCTTTTGCTCGGGGTTTTTTTGCAGCAGCTATTTTGTAGTTTTGATTAGTAGAAGTAGGTTTTGGTAGAGTTTTTTGGTTTGTTTTTGTTTGTTTTGGTTTGGTTTGTTTGTTTGTTTGGGGTTTTTTTGTTTTTGTTTTGGGCTTTTTTTTGTAGTTTTGGGGGGGTTTTTTTTTTAAATTCTTTTAAATATACAGGATACACAGTAAGTGCAATTTGATAGATCCCTCTGGTAAGACAACCTTCTGTGGAAAATCATGTGGGACTTACCTTTTTCAAAGGCTAGATTTGTAGTTTCTCCTTTTGAACCTTGATCTGGGTTATTTATTTTGAAAGACGGAATGCATTTGTGCTGAAAGTCCCTTCTATCTTGGTAATTTTGATTACTTTTTTCTGGGGCTTTGCTCTTAATTTCATCTGTTTCTAAAGTACATACTGTAGAATAGATAAGCCAACCTGACAGTTCAATTACACAGCGAAATAATCGGACCACACGTATATTACACAATATAACAGCCTCATACCTATATATTGAATTTGGAAATATTTTAGAATTTTCACCTGGGAAGGTTCTATTCCCATCCAAGTTCAGCTAAAGTACAAAAATGACCCAGGTTAAATTATGACTTGATAAAGGCCTATTTTGAAATGGTTCTTGATATCCAGGGGACTTTGTGGAGACATGCTGGGAGCATTCAGAGCATTCCCATAATGATAAAATGCAGCTGTGCCACAGCTTTGAAACTCTTACTGGAGAGTGCTTGAAACTGTACGATTCAGCACTGCTTTGCACTTAGCTAAAGCAAGTGAGGCATGGCTCGTTCAAGGCACCTTTCCTGTAAAAGGGAAACTGCCTTTCTCATTCCAATGAGAGAGGAGAGAGACCTGGCTGCTTCTGGCATAGAACGAAGTGAGAAAACACAAAAGAGCTGAGGCAAAATGAGGGAAAGAACTTTGGAGAGCAGAGCAAGCAGTTTTTTGCCTTTGCCTGGGGAGGAAGAGAAATAGGAAAGACTGTTATGACCACCCTTACACTCATGACAGTATTTTGTCCAGTTATTCCACAGCTCTGGCATAGGAAATGTAAGTAGGAGGGCAACAGCTATTTTCCTACCCCTGAATTTTTCAGCTGGAAACAGTTTCCCACTTAGCTTGTGCCTAGAGTCAGTCCTGGAATGTAGTGCATATACTGTAAATCAAGCAAAACAACAACAAAAAAAGCCTGCTGCCAGATATCCTGCGGTTTAAACTGCATGTTCATTTGGGGCTTTCAGATCCTGTTGAAAGAATGAGTGTCTCCTTTGCTTCCAGAGTAGCTGAATCAGGCTCTGCTTTGCAGGAGTACATTAATGATTCACAAGAGGTGAAGCAGTAGCTAAACAGAGACCATTTGGAAATAACCAGTTGTATTTAAATTGTTATCATAATACACACACATGAGAATAATCAATATTCAAAAACTTGGTTTCACCCAAATAATTAGAAATTAAGTAATTTGTTTCTCTTTTTCCTTCTCTTTTCTTCTTTCCTGTCTCTGAGAGTGGGCTCTGTTTTCCATGCTTGCTCTCTAGATCGATTTGGGAATGATTTTCTCAGGAGTAAGCAGTGTGTATGTCTCATGCAGATTTATCTTGTTATAAATGTGCTCCCCTCAGCAACTGGAAAGAAAATTATCAACATACAAAAACTCAGTGAAAACAATAATGGATACACCACCAAGAACCTGGGCATAACAAAATACTGTAATGCTGAGGTATTCTAAGAAGCTCTGTTAGGAGTGTCCCTTCTATCCCTCATTGTTTATCACTGAGTAGATGTTATAATATTGCCATAAATGGAACTTGTATTGAGAAGTTTTCCATGTCAACCCCTTAGGGCAGCTGATTATAGGTTCAACCTTTTGAGATTCTGTGTATTTCCCACTTAATCAGTGCTGGAATGAGTTGCTGCTAAGTAGGATCTATAGGAACCCTATGGGAAAAGCAAAGCCATCTAAAAATAATGAGTTTCTTTCCCCTTCCCTCCCCTCCTCTCATTTTGAGCTCTATTAGGCCATGATAACAGTCTTAATCTGGGCTACACAAAAGCATAGTATAGCATGTGATATTTGTATTATATTGGGAAAAAGAAGTCTGTGAAGGGCTTTTGGCAGCCTAAAATATAAGTGAAACTTTACAACATTGTTTAAAAATGCTTCACTTGCCACCTGCCCCTTTCTTTCTTCTCACACTAAAATGTGTTTGGTTGAGCTAAGTCCTTGTGAAGCTTTCAATATCCAGTACCTATGATTCTGACAGAGTGATTGGTTCTCTCTTGCTTGGAGAAGAATACTGAATTGGGACCATTGCCATTTTGCCTTGTTATAATAACACACTTGATGGTTTAGATATAATCTCACATAGTAGTTCAGTCATCAGTTCATTTCTCAGTAGTTGAGGCCTGTGAGTTTTTTCCCTGCCATACACTTTGGTTTCTTCTTGTCCTCCCCCATCTCCCTCCCCTTGAATCCCTCTTCTTCCTTTTACATACTCCTCCCTCTAGAAGCCACCTGTGAAACTGAAGAGCATAATAGATGTAATTAGACCTCTAGTAATAGGAATGAATGAAGCAGGCAATGAGACTCCTTCTTGGGAAGCAATCAGTACATTAGGTCCCCAGGACTGAAACTGCATTTAACAAGGTTTGGGGCTTAGGGATTGTTGGTCTAGGCTTCTGCTGCTTCCACAAGAGAAAGCCCTACCTGATATGCAAATCTTCATTTACTATAGCTACAAAAGGGAGGGGAAAAAACCATTCTATTCTTTATTACACACATAATGAAGCAAACTGTACCTATTGATATATTTTTTCCTGAGCAGTAAATAAACTGTTCACAAATGCTAGTAAGCATAAATATAGATTTAATCTGCGCTTTCAAACCATTTCTTGGGGTTTTTTTCATCCATCCATGGAAGAAGATAGCCTTAAACTTTGTCAAACTGACACTGGCATTTTTCCATGCATATTTAATGATTTCTCTAATAAAGTTATTAAAGTTCCTTTTGATGGGAATGTAGATGTGGCAAAGTTTACATGTGATTTGTTGATTTATGTTCCTAACTGTGTAGGATGGAAATCACATGAAAAATTTAGCTTTCTAAAATTAAATTCTCTCATTATTCTGATCTTATCCCTACCTAACTGAACTCTCTATCTCCATCCAATTTCCCTTCCATACTAGGATGTTATAGTGGTGTGTACTCTCACATAATTTCCTTAGTTGTCATTTGTATGAGAACGTACTTCCTTATTTCAATCACCTTTTACCCTGACCTTGACATGTATGGAGAGTAAAGAGAGGATTTCTGTCCTCGTTGGGGATCAGATCTTTTGCATGATGTAGGACAGACTAGGGGAAGGTGGTGAAGCCAGACACATCAAAAGCAGAGGGATGCTTCTTAGATCACTGTTCACAGAAGGGGAGGAGAGAGAAAAGCTTATAAACCTTCATCTTCATGGGACATGGATTGAAAGCAGGCAGAGGAGGTCAGTATACTACACTGATTTTAACTAGAAGCCCACAGTTTCAGAGCCAGTGACCCACAGGAGAGCTAACCTGGGCAAGCACCACACACTCAGTATGGCCATCAAGCTGTGCCATGCTGTCCTCTTCTGTTCTGTGCTGTGTTGTGTCACATGTCCCCTTGTCCATGGGACAGATTCAACCCACGCCTGGTACTGGGGGAGTCTGCATCTCTTGTTTGTCTCTGCCATAAATGCTCCTGCATGATCTTGCCCTTGTTAACCATATGTTAAAGAGTTCTGAGAAAATCTTTAGGAATAGAGTTGGTTTATTGTAAGGAAATTATACATGACCTCAAATGAATGAGAGTTTCTTTGCATGGTCAGAACCTGCTATGCATAACATGCCATGGGAAAATACACCAGCACTCTGCCTGATGATGCATGAATGTGTGATGCCCAGCACTTGAAGAGTTGGTTAAGCTGATACTTGCTACTTTTATACCTCTTCCTTTTTGGTCTTATTAAAGCAGTAACTAAGTAATCAATTTTCTGTTGAGCCTTTCCTACTAGGATACAGAAAGACCCCTGTGATAGCTCTGTCTCACCTCACCTCACTCCCACTGTGTACCCAGTGCAGAACACTTGGAATTATAATCCTTTACAGGCTGTCCTCTGTGAAAAAACAGTTGTGAGATACATCTGACTGGAAAGGAAAAGGCTTCCAGGTGACCTAATTTTCACCTTGCAGTGCCTGAATGGAGCCTACAAGAAAGGTAAAGACACTATCTACAAGGTCATGTGGTGACAGAACAGGGAGGGAATGGCTTCAAACTGAAAGAGGATAGGTTTAAGTAAGACATTAGGGGAAAAGTCTTTGTGGGGAGGATTGCTCAGGTTGACCAGAGCAACTGTGGGGGCTTATCCCTGGAAATGTTCAAGGCCCATCTGGATGGGTCTCTGAGCAATATGGTCTAGTAAAAGGCGTCTCTGTCCATGGCAAAGGGGTGGGAATTCGATGTTTTAAAACTCTTTCCAACTCAAACCACTCTATGATTCTATGTTTCTATGATTCTGTGATTCTATGATTCTATGATTATGTGTCTGCCACCAGCAAAGCTGCTGCCTTGCCCAGAGTAATTTCTTTAACCCACTTTCCTTTACTGGTCTTTTATTCCTCTGACACAGCCTCTCAAAATTTTTGTATTCCTCCATCCAGAAGCAATGATTCTCACTTCTCCACCTGAAAATTCCTATTTCCTCTTCACTTCCACAAATCTTCTCTTCACGCTTACTGCCACACATAATGTGGTCTATATTTTTTTCAGATTATGTATTTTATCAGGCACAGTATTAGCAATTGACAAGCTTTCTTTTTTCTTGAGTTTTTTTTTTTCCAATCCAAATGCACTCTTTAACAGAAGCTATTTAGAGATAAGTGGCTTCACTCACTCAATCCAAACTTTCACCAGTATACTGTTAATACTTAGATTCAAAATGGCAATGGTTATATATACCATTTGCATACATCTATATGCAATAACATTATATTTTCTTCTGAATCAAGTTGTGGGTTTAAAGAAATATTTTTTCTTTTCTTTATTTTTTTTTCTTTCCAATTTGCCAAATCCTTAGATGCAATTAGTAATTTTAATAATTATTTTCTGGGATATTCACTATGTAAACTTTAGACCTGCATGGTATAGTGTTTTCAAACCCTATAAGGGCAATATCAGATATTCCAGGTTTTACTATTGTAGGGATGATAAGGAATAATTTAAAAGTTAGGTTGCATGCAAGTGCCAGACTTAGACATATTTATTCTCTCCTTTATTTAAACAAGGTCATAAACAGGAAGTTAAAAGGAAAAAAAAACACACGTTTTTATTGGAGGTGGTACAGGAAAGGTTTTGTGCTGACATTAGATTTTTTTTGGAGATATTGATAATCTAATAGAGTTTTCATGTCAGGAGTCACAAAATAATCTTAGTACAATGCTTCCCCATTGTTCTACAGTATTTTCATTAGAGTCTTAGATCAATACAAACTAACCATGCCTCTTTGACACAGAATTGTCCTCCAAATATTGCCATGTGTTTCTTAGGTCTTAACTAAAGGGTCATTTTGTGGTTATCTTTGATCCTTCTCAGTGACTGAATGAATATATAGCTGGATAAGACTGAAGCTCTACTGATCAACCCATCCTTGTGAAACCTTGCAAAACTAGCTTGAAAGTTAACTTATATCAATACAGCAACATGCCTGGGCCCCATGGGTGCAAAGGCCTAATTGAAAGGAAGGGGATAATCAAACTGTTGGCTTTGACTACAGATAATGAACACTGCTATGGGAGAAAATCCATTATCAAACTAACCCCAAGAGGCTTGAAACAGAGTAGCCTCATTCTATATGATTAAAAGCTTTCTTTCAATTTCAGAAGACACATCTCATCCAGAGACCTCAGAATCACAAAGGTGCTTCTAAAGCTGTGGTCAATCAACAACACTGATATAAAGTCCCTAAACTCTTGTTGCCTGTATGAAATCAATTTGGCAGGATCAAGGAAATAAATGGCTTTCAGATTACTAAAAAATTGAAACATCAGCTCTGGTAGTGAAACAAGATCTCAAATACCACAAAAAATTAATATACTAAATTAAGTTTATAGTTAGAAATACAGGCCTTTTTATATGAGTTCAGAGCAATAGTTCATCTTTTGCCTGTTGACAAAACATATTGAATGCTTAAGGAATTTGGGAAACTCCATCAGAGGTGATCCTCTCAGCTACAGAGATGCCAGTGGACAATACCAGAACTGATATAGTGGTTGCAGTCACACCTAGGTTAACTAATGTGCAGCCAACTTTCCCTGTCCTCATTGTTTCAGCCTTCTATTGAATTTTCTGTATCTGCATTACAATCCACAGCTTTATTATTTTTTAGAAGTATGTATAATAAGAATTTACTTTTAAGCACGAAAGTCTGTATCTAATGTTGAGTGCAATGAACAAAGGGAACTGCTTTTTAGTTTACTTGTGTCAGAGCTGTTTGTGAAAAAATGGGTTTTATTTTCTCTTCTGAGTGAATCAGGAATGTGCCCTAAGCTGGCTGTACAATGGTGAACTGTTCATATTAGTTGAGTCTATCATAAGGATTCCTTGACTTGATTTTACATGTATGGTATCTTACTTATGACAAAATTCAATAATTCTGTGTGCATCACTTAAAACACATATTCATTTCATAGCAATTTGGTGCATTTTCAAGTATGGAAATTTATAGTTGGCAGCATTTTTCAAATACATGTGGGTGGGTTCACCTTTTTTGGCTGCCAGATGCCCGCCAAACCAGTCTATCACTCCACTTCCTTAAAAGAACAGGGGAAAAAACCTGAAAATAGAGGTACATGGGTTGAGAAAAGAACAGAGAGATCACTGTCATGAAAAAAAATCTTCAGAGAATCATGGCTTGCTTTGGGTTGGAAGGGATCTTAAAGGCAACCTACTTTCAATATCCCTGCCATGAACAGGGATACCTTCATCTATACCATGTTGCTCAAAAATCTGTCCAGCCTGGCTTTGAACACTGGATGGGGCACTCACAGCTTCTCTGGGAACCTGTTCCAGTGTTGCACCACCTAACAGTAAAGAATTTCTTCCTAATATTTAACCTAAATCTACTCTCCTTCAGCACAAAGCCAATGGCTCTTGTCTTCTCACTGCATCCCCTTGCTAAAAGTCCACCTCCAGCCTTCTTGTTGTGCTGGCTTTTCCTGGGATATGGTTAATTTTCTTCCCAGTGGCTGGCATGAGGCTTTGTTTTGGATTTATGCTGAGCATTGATGTCTTTGTTATTGCTGGGCAGTGTTTACACAGACTCAAGGCCTTTTCTGCTTTTTGTACTGGTGCTCTAGTGGGGGGAGTGGGAGCACATGGGAAACTGAGGAGATACAGCCAGGATACATAACTCCAACTGACCAAAGTGATATTCCAGATTGTATGATATCATGCTCAGTACATAAACTGAGAGGGAGAAAGAGGAAAGGGGAATGTTTGGAATGATGGAGTTTTTTCCCCAAGTGACTGCTATATGTGATGGGTCCCTGTTCTTTTGGGCATGGCTAAACACCTGCCTGCCTATGGGAAGTAGTGAAAGAATTCCTTGTTTTGCCTTGCTGGTATACCCATCTTTTGCTTTGCCTATTACACTGTCCTTGCCTCAACCCACGAATTTTTCGCTCTTTTTCTTCCTAATTTTCTCTCCCACCCCAGTGATGGGGAAGTGAGGGAGCAGATGTATGGCGGTAATTGGTTGCTGATTGGGATTAAGCAATAACATTTGATCTTCTCTGAGTTCTGGAAGGTTTCTGCAAGGCCTTGCCAGAGTCTTCTGTTCACCAGGTGAAACATCCCAAACTCTCTCAGACTGCCTTCATAAAAGAGGCGCTCCAGCCCTCTGATCACCTTTATGGCCTCCTGTGGACTCATTCCAACAGGTCCATGTCCTTCTCATATTGGGACTTCACGGAGCTGGTCACAGCACTCCAGGTGGGGTGTCAAAAGAACTGAGTAGAGGCACACCCTCACCTTGCTGGCGACACTGCTTTGGATGCAGCCTAGCATAGGGTTTGCTATCTGAGATATGAATGCATATGACTGGGTCATGTTGAGTTTCTTTCATCAACCAACGTCTCCAAGTCCTTCTCTTCAGGGCTGCTCTCAGTCCTTTTTCCACCCAGCTGGTATTTGTGCCCTAGCTCCAGTGCAATGCCTTGCATTTCACCTTGTTGAGTTTCATTACATTCACATAGGCCCACTTTTCAATCCTGTCAAGGTATCTCTGGATGGCGCATCAACTAAACAGTTGGTGTTGTTGGCAATCTTGCCAAAGGTGCACTTGATCCCGCTATTCATGTACAAAGATGGCAACCAGTGCCAGTCTCAATATTTACCCCTGAGGAGTGCCACCCAAGGCTCAATCCACTTGCACATTGAGCTGTTCATCACAACTCTTTGAGTGGGACCATCAGCCATTTCCTTATCCATGTAGCAATTTGTGGAAGATCAGACAGCTACAGAAGCTGAGCTGGATAGCACCACAGACCTCTTGGCTCTGGTACAGTGGAAGCTGTGGGAGAGACAAACTCAAGGCAAGACACCATGTCTAGTCACTCTGATTGCTCTGATGAGAGAAGCTGTAACGAGGACACTGCTGGTGCAAATGAATGTAACAGGGGCTTGATAAGTGAAAAGATTTTGCTACTGCAAGAACAGGAGCAAAGGGGTCTCTAAGTACTGGTGATTACTGGTGATTAGTGTAATAAAGTGACTTTTGCTTACATAGCATGGTCTGTGTCTCCAATGCCAACAGTGATTCATCCATCAAATCCATGTATCTCTGGCTTAGAGACAAAGATGTCATGCAGGACAGTGTTACATGGTTTATACAAGTTGAGATAGATTTGAGGAAACTAATTAATTTCATTGGCAATCAAATAAGACTAGAGAGATGATATATAAGAAAAAAAATCTAAAATACACTTTTCTCATCCCCTCCCCTCAAAATTCTATGGGAATGGATCACTATGTGGGATCATGGTCAATATAACATGCACCTGAAATGGAAAACCATATACACTACTCCTTTTTGGGTCTTGTTGCCCCTTCTGACTCACAGTACTGTGACAGACACCAAGAGGAAGAAAGAGGTACAGGTCCTTCCTTCCACTTGCCTGTTAGGGTAGAAATAATGAACTATGGGAGCAAAAATTTGCACAGGCAGCAACAATGAGTGTAGAGGGATAAGTTGTGTTGGGTTTGCATGACAAGGTAATGGTACAGAGGAGAGGTGACTTCTCTGAGAATCTGCCAGAAGCTTCCCCTATGTCCAACAGAGCCAGTGTCAGCCAGCTCTAAGACTGACCCACCCCTTGCCAAGGCTGAGCCCTTGTCAAGGTGCTACTGCCTCTGGGAAAATGCATTTAAGAAAGCAAAAAATTTCTGCAACAGAGAAAAAAGGAGTGAGAATATGTGAGACAAACTTCTCTACTGACACCATGGTCAGTGCAAGAGGGGAGGGAGGAGGTGCTGTAGCTGAGATTCCTGGTAGGAGCTATAGCCGTGTGGAGACAAGAGCCCATGCTGGAGCAAGTTTTCTGGGTTTCTGGTTTTCTGGGTTTCTGGTTGTGACCCTTTGGGGGTCATAGTCCATGCTGGACTATGCTGTGCCTGAAGGACTGCACTCCATGGAAGAGACCCACACTTGAGCAGTTCATGAAGAACTGTAGCTCACGGGAAGGAGAAGAACCCATTTTTGAGGAGTTTGAGGTGGACTATCTCCCATGGAAAGAACCTCAAACTGGAGCAGGGGAAATAGTCCTCCCACTCAGGAGGAAAACACAGTATAAACAATGTGTAGCGAGTTGACCATAACCTGCATTACCCATCCTTTGGCACTTTTAGGGGCAGGAGTTGGAGAATCTAGAATAAAGTTAAAAACTAGGAATAAAAAGGGAAAGCCAAAAGGAAGGTATTTTTAAGAATTGTTTTTATTTCTCATTATCCTTCTCTGATTTATTGATAATAAATTCGTTTAATTTCCCCAAGGTGAGTTCATTTCATCCATTATGTAATTGGTGAGTGATCTCTCTTCATCCTTTTCTCAACCCATAAGGCTTTTATCATATTTTCCTTGCTTATCCAGCTGAGGAGAGGGAGTGATAGAGCCACTTCTGCAAGCACATGACATCCAGACAGGGTCAACCCACTACCTGAGAAAATAACACCGTTAACAGATACTTTAGTGTATAGAGAATAGAAGAGAAAATTGCAAGAGGGAAGAGAGATTAGGATGATAGAATGAAATAGAGTAAAAATTAAGAGAGGATCAAAGAAAACAAGTACTGAACATAAGATTATGGAGAAGCCATCTAATTTGGAAACTAGGACCCCTCAGTTTTAATTTTAATAGATAAAGAAAATAACTCTAATAAGAATAAGAGAAAAAAGCATTACAGATGGTCTGAAGAACAGCTGCATTGCAATTTGCTGCAGCTTTTGTTGGATGCTTAGAACTAAGATTTACCATGACATGATGTACGGTTACAGCTCACACCAAAGTTTCTGAGTGTGATTTGCCACTTCTTTCAGCTCTTACAGGAAAGAATAGTTTCTAAAATCAATTCTGGTTCTCTTAGCTGCACTTTAAATACCAACCCAGAAAAATCAAACAAAGATCTTGGGATCCCTTAAATAACCACATATTTTATTTCTTATTAACTCCATACACACATGTAATGCAATTTTGAAATATAAATTCAGTTTGCTTGCTAACAAAAATACACACTAGTTCAATCTGGTAAATTATAGTCAGCCAGCTCCTAGATCAGCACATCACTTGCTTCTGATACCTCAGTTTCAAGGTACCCTTGGGGATTTTGCCTGCTTAGATAGACAGGTCTCAGCTCTGGACTTCTGCAAACAGTTTTACTATGAATTGAAAGGGGAGGTTATGGCAGGTCTATAGGTGGGAGAGAGAGAGGAAAGACATCTCCCATTCAGAAAACACAGGTATGCTTGTTAGATGAATGAGAGTAACTTGTGACTTGCCATCTTGTACTATTTATTTCATAAATACATTCTGAAAAACTACTAGACTTGCATCAAGTTTTCCTTAACTGTATGGCACGGATACACAAAGGAGAAGAGGCCTTCTTACTATGCTGCTGTGTGATGGGTAAGTATCTGAGCCAATAATCAGTCATGTGGTAGGCTGGGAAGAAAATTTGAAGATCTTCAGTCCCTAAGAACTTCACTGAACTGGAGGCAGCATGTACCCGCATTCATTGGACATTGGGGAAATCAGCACTCTGTGGCCTACATCAGTGCCCATCTCTGCATACGGAAAGAGAGCAGATTATACTCAGAATTTACCAGATTTAATTGGAAATTTTTAATTGACCGCAAGAGAAGCCAGATTACTGACATGATTTCCACTTCTTTTTCAAGCTGTTTTTGTGGCTGGTAAGGCTGTTAAGATCAGTCACTTTTGTGGAAGGACTATTTTTTGCCCAGAGACAATCAGAGATAGTTGCTAACAAACCTTGCTGTATCTTGTGTTCCTGGAACAAGGAAGTACTTAATTTTTCTCTGCAAATGGAGAACAGAAATATTATTTTGCCATTACCTGACTGCAAGTGAAAAAACAATACCCCAGAGCTGTGCCCCTGCTAAATTGTTTTGGTGTTCTCACCAAGTTATGAAATATTTCATAGAATTATGCATTTTAATAGTTATCTCAGGATAAGGAAGAAAAAAAATCATTTGACTTTTAAAAAGATTTGAAAAAATATTCCAATTTGGAATACAAGTTAATTAGTCCAAAGTTGAAAGATTAATGAATAATGAACTGCAAATCCTTAAGAAGCTAGAGCCACATATTTTAAGTCGTTCTTGTGATCATCTTTCTCCAAAACTCTTGATTTTCATCATTGGCAAAAACTAACTTAATGCTAAAAATTCAAATCTGCAAGTAAGACGGTCTCAGCAGTTTTGTGTTCATGTTTTGAAGGTGTGCTGTTTACAAGAGAGTATACACTATTTTTATGAGCTAACTTTTCATCATACAACTAGATAACATGCATTGACAATATGAATGTCATTATCCAAAATGTAAATTAGGTGTCTGTATTTAATTTAAATCTATTAATAACAAAGGAATGCCCTTAATTATGTACTAAAACAGATTTTTTCCAAAGGTTTTAGAAATTTTGAGCCATAATTTAATGGTTTTAGTTATGTCTGCTGTTATATGCAAACCACTATATCTTTTAATTTTATTGGAAATCAAGAGAATTTCATTATGGTAATAGGCCACGTTAACAATTTTCTGGATTGAAAGAGGAAAGGATGAGGCAGCAATAGGGATAGCAAGTTAGCTAATAAATCAGAATCTGCCTGAAAAGCATGGAAGGCTGGGACAAGCAAATACAAAATGACAATATGAAGTTAAAGAACACAAAAATAAAAAATATCACTCTTTGGTAAATGTGATTGATTATGAGTATTAAATGCAAGAATATCATCAGGGACTGCTGGTGCTCTTCACACTGCTAAGTGTTTGCCTGCAGCTGATTCTCACAAGAGACTGTGCTAAGCCTTCTATGTTCAGTGAACAAATCAGTTCCTCAAGTTCTCAAGAATATTAATTTCAGATTCCTAAGAAATGCTTAACCGTGTTTCTAATTCATAAAGGACAAAGAAACTTGTGTCTTGGTAATAAATTATGAAATTTTAAACGTTTGGAGATCCTAACTAGGTGATAAATTTAAAACTGAAAGATCAGGTCAAAAAAAGTAAGAGAAAAGGCTTTAAGGTAACTATTTATATACAGTTTTTCTGCATCAGTTTCAATGGCTTTTTCATCAATCTATTTATCACAGGTAAAAAGAAATGTAACAGAGAAAAAGAAAGAAAAAACCAAAGAGCCAGATGGTGATGACATTTAATCCTTTATCTCTCTAGCAGTTCTGGTATTATTTGTTTTAATTATATTTTCTGCCTTCATTTAAAAGCTGTGGGCAATTTTTTCTCCAGAAAAATTCATCATCTTTTTTTTTTCATTAATATGCTGAGGTTGTTTCTGTTATTTAATGGATAAAGACACATTTTAGAATTTCAGAAATTCTGGGAAATACAGTTCCCTTCCCTTCCCTTCCCT
>VXBI01013429.1:44782-87175 GCA_013397375.1 Toxostoma redivivum | reverse complement strand
CCCTTCTCTGGACACTCTCCAGCATCTCAGAGTCCTTTTCAAAGGGAGGGGCCCAGAACTGAATGTGGGATTTGACTTGTGGCCACCCCAGTGCCGAATAAAGAGGCACAATTATTGCTGTGGTCCTGCTGGCCACACTATTCTTGATACAAGCCAGGATGCCATTGGCCTTCTTGGCTACCTGGACAGACTGCCAGCCAGCACCCCCAAGTCCCCTTCTTCTGAACAGCTCTCCAGCCACTCCTCCCCTTAGCCTTTAGCACTGCATGGGGTGGTTGTGACCCAAGCGCAGACCTGTCACTTTGCCTTGAGAAACCTCAGGCAGCTGTTCCCTCAGCCCATTGATCGAGCCTGTCAAGGTCTGTCTGTAGAAATTCCCTATCCTCAAGCAGTTCAACACTCCCACCTAACTCAGTGTCATCTGAAAATTTACTGAGGGTCCACTCATTCCTCACATCCAAGTCATCAGCAAATGTTGTTCCTAATAGATTTTTTCTATAAATACTAGAAAGTTTGGGTAAGTGCCTTTCTTTATTCTTAAATGGGCTATTAAGTATACTTACATGGCTTCGATAGAGGGAGATGTCCATTTATATTAGCCAGATTTCTGTCTCACCATAGTTTATTACTTTTGACATTACTGGAAACCATGAAAGCTTTGTTCACATGATCAGTGATTGCACAGTAACTGAACATTCAAAATGGCCCAATTTCTGCCATCAGCTTTGTCAGTTACGTAGCTAACAGAGCCTATATTTGTATAGCTCTATGTCTTCAAATGTCTTATGCAGCGTCTTCTCACACTGAATTAAACACTACCGTAAAAGTCTAATCCTTATTTATGATAAGATCCTTTTCACCTCTGTTCATAAAGTATGTACTCATTTAAATGTCCCTCTACTCCTTGTCAAAGTATAGAGGAGACTTAGCACAAATGAAAAGCTATTCCTAAATACACGAAGAGATGAAGTGACTGCGTAATGTATTGAAATAATTTCCTGAACATTGCAGAAGAGATGCACATATATCCCCTTCTCCTTGGGTATCTATTGTTACCTGCACATGAACATTCCTTTGATTTCTGTTCTTTAAAGGGCTTTTCCACACAGTTATCATATAGATCACAAATAATAGCTGAAAGAGACCACTAGCATGGTTTGTCCTCATGGACCCAGATAAATAAGGACAGTAGTGGAAAATCAATATCATCATTAGGTCAAGGGCACTTGAAAGTGCAGAGCCAGAAAGTGTGTCTTGCCCACCTTTATACAGAATAACTGGAGAGGTAGAAATTTCTGCCTGTGTGAAAATCCCAAGCCGTTGTGACAAAGTGAGTTACTATATCGTACACAGTTCTTTGGCCAGAGTTCTTCGGTCAGTACATTAAAACCATGAAGTGCTTTTGCTGCTGATTTGGCTATCATGAGAAGAAAATTACCTGTAAAGACATTTTGAGTAGCTAAGCATTTTGCATACCTAATGGCAATGAAAGACATAAAGAAAAGTGGCAAGAATTAAGTTTACTAAACTCACTACTAGCAGGTTTATTTTCCTTATCACAGCAAGGAATTCATAATCTTCTAAACTAGAGGGAAATAAGTCAAGATAAACACTCACAGAATTTGGGATTTGCAGAATCAGATGGAAAATGTTGAAAAAAAATTAGAATTACAAAGGCAAATGGCACAAAACTTCTTAACCTCCCCTCAGTGTTGTCAAGAAGGAAGCACACATGTGAAGGGAAGTATTATAAGTGTAGGTCTTGTTACTGAAATAATTTTTCCAGGAGCGGCGATGAGGGCAGAGGCAGACAGTCAGCCCAGAATCCTGTTTGCCATGCTGGTGCACAGCAGGACCTAATAAGTGGCACAAGGACTACAGTCCTCCCAGGCATCTCCTAGAGATGGACACTTCTAGAGAAGTGCTTCTCAGATGCATGGTCCTATGTATATTCATTACATGTCTGTGCTCCTCAGCTGTTATTCAAAGGAGCTGAGTCACTAGGCAGAGACTGTTCCTGCTGGACTTCATGTAAGGATTGCTTGAGATTTCAGACCCGTGCTCAAGGGAAGTACATAAGGTGGCCCAAATGCCTCCTCCTTCAGCTAGTGCTGTCAAACAAAACTTGTAGTAAGCTACATACACCACGAGCAATGCCATTTCTCAGATGGCCACACAAAATGCCAAGGAAAACCTTCCCATTTTGTCCAATGGGTTTTGATTTAACCTTTCAGTCTGCTCAGTAAGACACATGAACACATTGCTCAAGGAACAGTAACAGCTCTTCCTACTTTGCAAGAGGCAATTAGTTCTTGTTACTGAATGAAAAAACGTAATTGAGGTATTAAGAGACTTTCTCCCACTGATATTATTTGAAAAACAACAAACCTTTTGTTTTCTAGGTTTATTGAGCTTTATCATTATTGAGCATTTATCATTATTTTAATCATATCATTGTAGCTACTACAATATGCACAACATCACTTCTGGAGGACAGAGAAACACATATGATTTAAAGAGTTTTAGATTTGTATTGCTACTTTTATTTTTTATTTGCTTTCATGAACATCACTGCAGCTAAAGGTCTGTCAGCATTTCCATTAAAAAACTAAATTTTCAGCAGTTTATATCTCAACTGTAAAAATTCACTGTAGGCTGCACCTGGGCAAACAAATCCTTAATTGAGGAGTAAATCAGGATTCTTTTTTTCTTTTTTGGTTAGTTGGTGTTGGGTTTTTTTTGTTTTATTTATTTCATGCATTTAAAAGAAGTTTTGGTTATTTCAAAGTTAAGTCAATACAACTCTAGAAATAGAGATAAGCAGTTTAAGCTGCATAAAAAAACTTGCTTTCCAAAGAAAGTTTTGCAAACAAACTATAGTAAACCACAAAAAATATACCTTGGCATTTTAAAAACAAAAAAACACCCAGGATGATTATTAATTTTTAAATATTTAAACATCAAAGTTCTATGAACACTAAGGTGCAAAACTGATCAATTGGCTAATTATCTGCTCAAAAAGCATGACTATAAAACATTTTCAATCTTTAATCAATGTAATGCTTTATGCAGCTTCCAAATTTCTTCTTCCCATCTTCTGCCTGACTTACACATAGAATACAAATTCTATATAAACATCTCTACATGTATGGGAGAAGATGCAGGTATGTAGGTGCACAGGGAATTACCCCTAGAGTTTTCAAAAGGATAAAGTTACCTCATATCATTTGCAGTTGTTATACATCACATATGTAGTAACTGCAGGCAGATCTCTGAGCTGCTTACAGCCATTGTCTGGTTGCATTCAAAGCAATTCAGCTTTTCCATTAAATGTACTTTGTGGAACAGATGGGCAAACTGATAGTAAGATAAACACGACCCTGAGGACTGTTGGTCTAGCTCAGACAGATGTGGGAACCAAAGTGATACAAAGCCGGAGACACAAAGCTGGAGAAGACCAAAAAGGTGTTTAAAAATCCCTCAGTCAAAGAGGAGAAACACATGAGTACCAACGGTAGAAGTCTCTGAACAATAGTGGGGTAATTAAGAGAAAAACATCTTATGCTTTCTCATCATTACTCAGACTACAACAAAAAAGAAGTACAGAGAGGTAGTTTAAACAGCTGTGGAAAGCTGCTTTGCATTTCTACATATGTTCTTATCACAGGATAAGGAAAAGATTTCCTCTGAAACTGAGACCAGAGATGCTGAGTAGACATGGATATGTGCAACCTACTCTTAAAAGGTGTGTACCACAGGTCTTCTGAGCCAGAACCTATTTTCAAGGTAATTAATCAAAGTAGACAGGTTAAAAATGGCAGCTGCTGAAGTACAAGCATTCAGATTTACAAGCAGTAGTTGCGTAAGAGGACCTTAGTGAACAACATTTAAGAGAGCCCAGTGAGTTTTTTACACTGAGCTGATGGATTTGCAACACATGCTGTTTCACACACAGCCTAGGTTATATGAAATAATTCCCCAAACAGCAGAGCTGAGCACAGACTGTCATGAAATTAAATGAGCATGGGAGACATATAGCTGTACCTTTTGTAACTCAAGTTACTCCTGGTATGAATCGACACCCACAGGTAACCAGGGCAACCACCAAGCTACAGCTGAAATACAAAGAGTAGATTTGTTTCATTACCTTGCTAACAATACTGTGCAGCAGAGACACACAGGGATACAGGCTCTTTTAGGGTTATTTCATCCTAGTGCCCTAGGATGGGGTCTGCTGCCCACCCTGACATACCAAAGGGCTTCATGAGAAAACTATTCAAATATTGCCTCTTGGCCAAATCTTTCAGTTTCAACTCTTTTCTCCCAACACTCATACACGTGTTTCACCCAAACACATACACATGGCCTATATGCATGTAATGTCCGCTCTNTTTCCTTTTCTTTTCCTTTTCTTTTCTTCTCTTTCTCTCCCTTTTCCTTCCTTCCTTCCTTCCTGGAATCCTTCCTGGAATCCTTCCTTCCTCTTTTCTCATTTGAAATACCTTCACTTCCCTGGAACAATTTAATTCCTGAAAGAGGGTTTTTTTTTTCTGTTTTATTTCTGGAAGAATAGAAGTCATTAATTTTTTCAGCTTTGGGTCTCATTCATACACATTGTATCACTTCATAAGGAAGGTATTTAATACAATCTGAAGAATTAAAAAAAAAACAGTCCTTGAATTAGCAAAGAGTATCTACTAGTAAAGAAATAATTTTTTTGCTAGTAATCATTAATCCTGCTTTATGTCTTCAGTACAAGAACATGTTTTTTAACACAGTGCTAAAAACTGCAGTTTCTTTGCATTTAATTCACTTAATGCAGAATATTTCTGACTTGTTCTTTAGCAAAAATCTTCTATATATTATATCTTGTGAACTCAGACTCTGATCTTATTTTTTTCTTGTTTTGTTTTCACTTTGTAATGAATTGCAAGCCAAGATAATACAACACAGTGTCTAAAATTTCAGTTTTCAATAGCCGTATAGGCATGTATTGCTTAACTTGGATTTATCTCAAGCCCTAGATACTGCAGTCCAATCTGAGAATGCGTGCAGACAGTAGACATCAGAACATATGTCCTTGTGTAAACACAATATAGCTGAACCTGTTTGTCAGGATGCAAAAGTGTATGAAAGGACACTGCACTTGGTGCCCCAAAGGGAAGATATGATGTACTGTACAAGGCAGAGTATTAATCATAGCTGATATTTCTGGACAATAAAGTAGAGTAATCCTTGTGAACAATCTTTCTTCAAGGATAAAAAGGGAAAATAAGGAACTGGCAGTATTATATGAAACGACATAGCCTGACATAGGACAAAGCTAGAAGCACCTCAGAAATCTCATTTGGAAAACAGCTTAATAATTGCTACATGGTTTATTTGGGGTTAGGGTAATTTTTCATCTTATTGCATCATGGTTATTATTTTGCTAGCACCACAGACACTTGGTCTCCTTGTAAAGTAAGTTAGCAAACCTGTAGTAAGTGAAAGTACTTGTCCATTTAGACTTGTAGAGTTCACAGGGTTAGATCATTTCTCCCACAGAAGGAAAAACATTATTATAATTTCAATACTCTGAGGAACTGGATGCACTGGATGTGTGATATTGTTATCCACTCCTACAAGACACTTCAGCTGTTAGATATCTGACATGTACTGCTATCATACAATGAAACACAGATCACATGATGGGACACAGCAGGTTCAGTTTTAAAGAAACATTTCTTTTCATAATGAATATACTAAATCAGTCTGGGTTGGCATATAATTTTAGGGCAGCAACACTGGGAATGCAATGGAAGGATTTAGTCATGTGCTGACTACATAGTGACAGGAGCCCCGGAAACATTCTCTGACATTGACAGAAGTAAGTTCTCTTGATTATTAGCTGTGCTTTGTTAGTATGGAACCTTTCTGAAAGCAGAAAACTGTATGTTAAAATGAAGAGAAACTAGATCCTTATATATCTGGGTTGAAAACAGTGAAGACAAAGAAATACAAGAAATCATTAAACTTCAGCTACACAAAAAACACTGAAAATTCTGCCCTCTGAACACCAAAATAAATACTTTAACATTCCCCATGTAAAAGATTGCCAAGTTTTTTAGACTAGAAACCCTGAACTTTAACTCATCTGAGACAGAAATTCTCACAAAAGCAGCCACAATTCACAAGGGTCAAAGAAATGTTCCTGGTTTTCATCATTTTGATGGGAGACACCCAAGATAGCCTATTACAGCTCCAATGCATTATAGCTAATGCAGAGTTTCTGGTTCAAGATAAAAAACATTGCTTTTTTCTTTGGGATGTTTCCTTGTTGAGTGAGTAAATATTAGCGTGTCAGGAAATGGTTTTGATCTGGAGCACTGAGTAGTATGTTGTGACTTTGCAGCCCTTCCTGCTTCTGTTGACCATCCAAGGAGGTCTGGGCAGCATTCAGCTTCCCCTGTTCCTCCTGTCTTCTCCATTGTCATCATCCTCTCAGTGTTGTCCATCTTCATCTCCTCCCCCACTGCCCTTTTGCACCACTGTCTCTCCACAGAAGTTCCCTGCACAGCAGTAGAGTGCACAGTACTGCCCAGAGGGTAGAAAGGGCTCCCAGAGGAAGGCAGGGACTTGTTAAATGCACAGGCTGGCACTGCCCAGGTTCTGGTAGCTCTCTGTGTGCCCCTGGATTTGACCAGGCCTAAGGAGGAGAATGCCCGCATCCTTTGTGCTAGATGGTCTGTTCTCTGGCACATCATCAGTCATCCTCTTCCAGCTAACCTAATCATTGCCCTCATTCCTGTATTTGGTCATAAACAGACACAAACAGCATTTACGTTTAAAAACAGGTAGGTAGAGTATGCTTTACTCAGGTGTTACCAGAAATCCATGACAAAGAAAGCAGACTGTCTTCAAGCTGCCTCCCTTTAACATGCTTCACATGTCTGGAGCTTTAGATGGAACCTGAGCACTTGAAAAGGGACGATGCTCAGTCACAGTCATTTACTGGGTGAAGGGCTTGTTACAAATGGAGAGGAGAGTTTTAAACAAGTTTCTGTCTTTACCCAAGCCTCTGGCAGTACTTTTACTGAGGCAGACAGCACTCCAAAACCTACACTCGTTGCAAGTTCTTAATAATGGCCAATTAGGCCTATTACAAAATGAATTAATTATTTGATAGACACAAATTTAACAGACATAAGGCTTTAATAAATTACTTACTGCATAGGATAAACAAAGAAATACTACTAATGGATAAAAAATAGAGCATGATTGAGGTTCCTGTATTACAAATAGCAAAGAAGTAGTATTAGGATTCAATGTATCTTACCATCCAATTTCTGATGAAGGACAATTTCCAGAAAAGTACCCATGGAGATGTGTCCAAACTTTGCAGGGGGAAGTTACGCACATTTCCAGGGAGTGTGTAGGAGACTTCTATCTCCTTGATAATTTGTGCAGTTTTTATAGTGTAAAGCAGTGTCTTTGGTCAATGATATTTAATTTTTTGTCTCTCTTCACATCTGCTCTCCAGACAAAGATGTCTGTGCTCAGCTGGGGGTCTCAGACCTCTTGGCAGCAGAGATAATCCCCTGTCAGTCATTTGTCTCAGCCTGGGCTACCTCTTCCATATGCACCAGCTGAGGTGGTGGTGGGGGAGATTCCTGCCAAGGGCTCCTCTCCTGCCATCTTATTTCATGCCCCCAAATTTAGAGTCCTGCGGTGCTATATTCCAAGGGGTAGATAAACTCAGGCTGCTGCCAATGCTATTACTTATCCAACAAGTCAACAGCAAACTGCCAAGTGGCACCTTTCAAGCACCTCACAGATGTCATTTATTTTAAAATATTTGCTTGGGTTTAAATTTTTTATATAAAATACAAAATTAATGTGGTAAACAGTGAAAGTGAGAAATATTTTATGAACACATTTACCAAAATAAAAAGAGCTTCTCATGCTGCTGTCTAATGATGGAGCATTTTAAGAGCACTCCTATAACACTATTCTTTGTTGTCTGATCCATAGCTTAGTGTAGTAGGATTTAGTTTTTGGTGTCACCATGAAATGCAGTGTGCAGTATGTGAAATCTTAATGTAATGCATAAATGTGTGCTTAAAAAAAACCAGAGTGATGTAAACAAGGAAGTCTTGAATATCTGAATTATTCCATGGTTTGCAAGAGCCATTAGGCACAAAAATATCGGATTTTGTACCCATTCATGTTTTGACATAATTCCTCTCTTCTTCTTTTTCTTAATCTTTGAACTAAAGTTTCCAGTCTGAACTGAGAGGAACCAAGTGTCTCTTAAACCAAACTTAATATTGTACTGATCTATATAGAAAGCACTGACCTTTCTACAGATGTGAACCAGTCAAACTCCAATGCCACCAGTGAACCTACACCACTAAACATCAGCTGAAGCTTAACTTACTCAGAAAACAAACACCTATTAGGAATACTCTATAAGGAGAACAAGAACTATTAATTTTTTTAAATTTATTTTCAATGTATGAAAATTAAAAAGTTATTTTGAGATTCAACACTGTCTCTGCATCTTTTCCACAATACTCTCTGCTCCTGGATTTGTATGACTGACATAAGCCCAGCATTGACTAACTTGTGTGTTTTACCTTGTCTTGACTCAGAATCTCAACCTGAGAGTGTTCAAAAAGCATTTGGACAATTCTCTCAGGTACATGGTGTGACACTTGAGGTTGTCCTGTGCAGGGCCAAGAGCTGAACTTCACAATCCTTGTGAGTCCCTTCCAACTCANTACACCACTAAACATCAGCTGAAGCTTAACTTACTCAGAAAACAAACACCTATTAGGAATACTCTATAAGGAGAACAAGAACTATTAATTTTTTTAAATTTATTTTCAATGTATGAAAATTAAAAAGTTATTTTGAGATTCAACACTGTCTCTGCATCTTTTCCACAATACTCTCTGCTCCTGGATTTGTATGACTGACATAAGCCCAGCATTGACTAACTTGTGTGTTTTACCTTGTCTTGACTCAGAATCTCAACCTGAGAGTGTTCAAAAAGCATTTGGACAATTCTCTCAGGTACATGGTGTGACACTTGAGGTTGTCCTGTGCAGGGCCAAGAGCTGAACTTCACAATCCTTGTGAGTCCCTTCCAACTCAGCATATTCTGTGATTCTATGATGATGTGATGCATGATAGTATATAAATGACAGTATAAATCCTGTAAGTAGACAGAGGGAAACCTGGTGCAATCTAATCTTTGTTACTCACACTGAGAGTCATCACAGTGTCCCATAGGTGTCATGATCCAATTACAAAAGCTCTTAGAAATACCCCTGCTGGAAATAAGGTGCAAACAAGACCATATGTCAGTGACAATAATATGGGTTTTATTTGATAGTAAATATGAGAAAGAGAGAGAAAGAAATTGGAAATAAGTGGGGGGGAACAGAAAGAGAGTGACAGGGACAGAATAAGGAAAAAACCACCACTCTGTGGATCCCAGCGATGTTCCATTGATCCTCTCCAGCTGGTCTTCTTGGTGGTGAAGGTCCCTCCAAAAGCACAGAATCTGATGGGTTAATATACACTCAGACTAGGTAGGAAAATCCAGGCACCTCCCTGGGGCGGGGGAGTTTGCCATTGTCTCTTACAACAGACTCTGGGTTTGTTGCATGTCATGCAGTCCTGTGGTGCAAGACTTCAGGAATTACTCTGGGGAGCACTTCAATTACTCTGGGGAGCACTTCATGGGGCCTTCGATGGCTTAAGGCACCTACTTAGCTGCCTCTCATGTGAATGTCCCATGGATGTGGCCTGTGGGGAAGAATCTCTGATGTGTTTGGCTTTCTTGTGGGATGTATCCCTCTCCTTCAGCTTTGTTTGTTTTTTCCTAGCCTGAGACGATTAAAGAATGAGTTTTCCTTTTACTTAATATTAGTGATTTAACTTATAGTCCAAAGTTCCAGTCAGGTAACTTCAGGGAGGCTTCTTTGATTATAGCTTTTTTATACAGTTTTTGTTATAATGACCAAACCTTCATATAAATGTTTGAGGCATGAACTATTTCAGTCTCTGACAACAGGGAAGCAGCTTATTCACTCAATAAAGGATGAGAAATTAAATGCCATACATAGGCTGCTGTTGTGGTTTAACCCCTGTAGAAAGCTGAGCACCACACAGCCACTTTTCCCCTCCATGTGATGGGAAAATATATAGAAGGATAAAACCACAAATTTTCATGAATTGAGATAAATACAGATTAATATTTTTTTTTAAAAAAAGGGGGGGTGAGGAGGATAGGGGAAAGAAAAAGAAACTAAACGAAACCTAGAGAAACAAATGATGCTTGAGAAAAAAATTGCTCATGACCTACTGATCCATGTCCACCCTGCCCCTGACAATCAGCAGTCCCCATCATCCTCCACTCCTCAGCTTTCTCTGCTGAGAATGGCATCACATGGTGTATGGAATACCTCAGCTGGGGTCAGCTGTCCCGGCTCCATCACTTCCAAACAAGGTATGCACCCCCAGCCCACTTGCTGGCAGAATGAGGAGCAGAAGAGGCATTCATGCTGTGTAAACACTACTCAGCAGCAATGAAAACATTCCCAAGTTATTAACACTGTTTCCAGCACAAATCCAAAACACTGTTCCACATTAATTATTGCGAAGAGATTTAACACTGCCCCAGACAAAACTATAACAAATCTGAAAAGTCATAGAACCAGCATCCATGCATATCTCTTCCTGATCTTGTATACGAGTATGAGAGAAATGCAAAACTAGGACACAAGATTATTGGATAATTTCATGTCCTCTTTAATCTAAATATATTGTATAATTGTCCTTGATTTATCTGACCTAAAGATCTGATTTCAGGCATAAATTGGATGCAATATTTTATAGCAAAAAATTACATAAAATGTTCTCCGAAGAAAAAAAGGTTGACATTTAAAACTCAAGAATTTCTGTTTGATTGTATATTAGTCCTCCAGTGTATAAATATTCAACAGTATTTGGGTAACAGTATTCAATAATCTGAAACAATAACCAATCTACATATGCTGTTCTAATTGGCAGATGGTAGTAATAATTAATTTCTCTTTGAAAGACAGGGAAAATGTCATAGTCATCACAATTAAGAGAGTATAAAGACATGAAAACTTTTGATCTCCCTCTCTGTTGTCCATTCATTTGAAAAAAGTCACTAAAATAATGTCAAAATTATTCTCTTTGTATCACAAATTTGTGATGTGTTCATGTCTGGATTCTATTCCAGAGTGTTTAAACTGTGATTTTGACTTTGAATAAATTAAAACTATTGTCTTAAAAGTAAATGCCTAGCTAATTTTTAATGAGACCTTGACCAGCACATTTGAAGCTAGAAATTAAGCCCTAGGGTCGCCATCTTTTTCACTTCTGCATATAAACATTAAATTGACCTTCTCAAATACTCTAGTATTTCAGAGTCAAAAAAAAATATTAGGAATATTGCAGCCTGATCTACTTCAAAGTTTCACACAGTTTACATGAGGTAACTCCCACAAATACAAAACTCGCAATTATCAGCAAAATTGGATCTGTCTTATCTGAGGTACTGTGAGCCAGGAACTTTGTATTCAGACAGCAGTGGGTGGGCCGAGGGATGGAAGAGGTGACCAGTGCCCACAGAGACAGGCCTGCTGGGATTTTCCCTGAAGACCCAGTTTCTCACTGCCAGATGTGTAGCAAAAGGCAGGCAAGATGTGTGGCCACTAGCAGTAGCCCGTTCAAACCCAGCAATTTCCTGTCCAAAACCCCTAGTCAACTTGAGTTTATATCATACCCCACCTAAATTTGTTCTTCAGACCTAGATATTCCTCCTTCTGCTCTTGCATAGAAGCTCTTCCAGGTCTTATTTCACTCCCAAATATTAAATCCATGGCAAACTGATAATATTTTCATTATCTGTAATATTAGTAGCTGCAACAGGAGCTGTGCTAAAAGTATTAAATAGCTCGAGCTATTTAATTCCAGAGTAAACGTGGAACCAGAAAACAGCCCTGTTGGTCCTGTGAGAGTATTCACCTTTCACCGAGGCAATATGTAGCTTTATCAGACTTCAGAGAGCACAGAGGGAAATACTGATGCAATTTGGCTACTCCTCTAAAACTTGTTTTTGACGCTTTTCCATTTCTTTTGCACGAAAGCTCAGTAGGTTTAGTTTTAAGCTCCTGCCTTCTCTCCTGAGCTGTCTTTGACAATTCTGTCCGGAAAGAGGATACTAGACTCAGTCCTCACTTGCAGTTACAAATCTCAGTGGAAGTCATTGTTCAAGATCACTTTTTGTGCTATTTTTACTGTGCAACTTTTACCTTGCAACATAAGTTACACAGATGGAATTGATTTCAGTAGAATTGTCTTGGATGTTTATGAGAGCACATTTGATCCAGCAGTAGATTATACAAGAGATAAGCAAAGCAAAATCCTGTTAGCTTAAGAAGGAGACAGTTTGTACTTTACAAAACAAATCATAAAGTCAGTCTGGATTATAAACTAGTTTCTAAAGTTTATCAAGCATACTTTTTTCTGTAACATTCTGCTGCAGAAGGAGCAACCTTTTTCACCATGTCTGAGCTATGTTTCGTGTTGCAATGTTTTCTCCTAAGGTTCTACCTCCTAGAAGGACAAAACAGTCTTCTGGAGAAATCCTAAAGAAATATTTTTCAGTTCAAATACATAGTATGTATAATGGAATGCTTGTTTCATTATTTAATTATTTACAACAATTAATCATTTATGTAAAATAAAGTTTGTTTGAATAAAACATTTCCAAGTCAGATCAGCTCTGTTTCTATTATGACACTGTTATACATAAACAGAAGAGAGGGTGAAGAAGAATTGCAAGATCTGTTTGAGAGTACAGAGGACTTTTACTTCTTTTGGCTCCTCTCCACCCCTTTTACAAAACTCCTTTTACATTGCTCTTCCTTCATTTGTGGTTCCTCCTACCCTGCCACTTGCTTTTTTCTAATTTTTTGCCTTATTTTTCCCTTGAGTTTATTCTCTTTTTTTCTCTAATACAAGAAAATAATGCTAAAAACCATTTACAAATGTACTTCTATGTTTCTTTGCCAAGGATTTAAATAGAAATCCTTTGGACTACAGGGATAGTCTCCATGACCTCTACTTCTACCTCTCTTTTTTCTTCTTTATGTAATCATTCTCCATTTTCTGTTCCATTGCCCATCTCAAACATATGGATCTCACAAGAAAGAGGCTACCTAGAAAAGCACTCTAGGTTATTTCAGTCCTACCCAAGCTATGTTTTCCTAAGGAACTTCAGTTTCCCTTTTCAACAGAAAAGGTATGCAACTGTACACAATATACCTCCACCTCCTCTTACATAACTTTACCGTAACACAGCAAGTCAGCGTTTAAGAAGGGTGCCATTAAATATTAGTGGCTGACATATTACTAACGCAATGGCTTTTCACTCAGATCTGCTGCTTATTTAATGATTGGCAAACTCTTACCAAAAGACAGGCAGAATTCCCCCAGAAACTTTCCCATTCTCCCATCACTTCACCTGACATCTATGGATCACACCACACTCTCAGAAATATGGCTGATCTCAGGACTGAGGACCCCAGGGCCTTCAGGCTCAGAGGAGGAAGAAAGCCCTGAGCTGAACAGGCATTTAGACTGTATCTGAACTTCCCCCAGTCTCAAATCTGATAGCCCAGCATAGCAGATCACTGTGACTCTGTTCTGGTTTAGGGCAAATTTGGGAGGAAACTTCCGAAGGGGTCCCTCCAGAAAGCAGAGTCAAGCGGTTCCTGGCCCAACTGGTTGGGGAAAATATTTCCTTGAAGAAAAGTGGAAAAAACTGTTTATTTGACAGGCAAAGTATTCACAAACATAGAAAATGAATAATATTTAACAATGGGACCTCTCACTGAAGACCTCATCTGAAGAGATGGCAAATTCAGAAAGTCCCTGTCGTGGGTTGTAGCTCAGGTCATTCAGTCTCTCAGTCCCTCCTGCTGGAAAATGCCACATCCTGGCCCCAGTGGGCCACAGGTGTGAACTCCTGGTGCTCTTCTAGGTTTTCAGTCCAGAGCAGGGCTGATCAGTTCCAAGAAATAGGAAAAACCACAGTCTGGGGAACTTCTGTGCCTCAGTTAGCTAAGAAAGCTAACTAAAAGCCAAGGAAAGCTCTCTCCCACTGTCTGTCTGTGCTGCAGACAACACAGACAATGAACAGGAATGCTGAAAAATCTTTATGTTTTGAAAACAGCTGCCTCAGACATTCCACCGCTTCTCCTTCTCCCCCTCTTCACTCTCAAATGTAGTTTTAAAGGTGCAAAACCTATTTCTGGGCTAAACAGACAAATGGGGATACAATTCAGCATCATAAAGTCACACCAAGACAGATATCATGATGCAAGGTGGGTTATTGACATGGACAAATTATATTTAGGTGAGGGCTTCCTTACAAATTGTGCCTTGACCTTTCATGCAATCTGCAGATTAATTATGTCACTGCTTTCTGAGAAGTAGTTGCAAGATTTTACAAGGAGTGAAATAATGGCATGAGGAGATGTTTTGTTGCTAGATTTGTGGGATTAGTAAACTCCTTTTCATAGACAAATATTTACCAAAATGCAGAGAATCTCTAAATTCTTGCTGATAATGAATATGAACCAAGCCATTTATTCAAATGAACAGCCTCTCTGAAAAGCATTTCTGGGCAACAGACAAATCCAGAGAGTCCCTTATGTTTAATTCAACAGGACTCTTTCTAGTAGCCTTTTAAATGACTCAAGCACCAAAGGAGCCTACACCATATCCTTTGGGAGTATGAAGAAGACCTTGCACAGGTAAGGCAGCTTAACAAGCTCCCTCCAAGGTAATCTTTTACTTTAGCACACCCTTCCAGACTTCTTGCAGCATTATGAGGAAGCTCTTCTCATACCCCACATAAGCAGGTGGGAATCTGATGCATCCAAACCATTTATACAATTTTGGTTGTGAGATGAGCTTTTATGATTGTTATGCACTGAAGCTATGAGTTGCACTGAAACTCTGAGTTGCAAGGTGGAAGAATAATCTTGCTGAGACCTTTTGTTCAGCTTCAGAGAGGATGTTTATAAGCCAACAAGGGAGAAATGACACAAGCCTTGGCATTTGTAGTCACAAACTGAAACACTCAACAAACAGGCTGGGATCTTTAGCTCCCCAGGAAGAAGGTATTAAGCAGAATCCAGTCCTGGAGGGCTGGATCTTTCAACTTGCTTTGGGCTTCCTAATTAGGAATATTAGAGAGATACTTACAGATATGAGAATAGTAACAAAGTCAAGAAGGGTATGGAGAGAAACGAGAGGAATCTGAAAGGCAACCAACCCTGCCTACATATATCCCCCACAAGTACTGGACCTCTGCAGGAGATATGTATGTAAATGGTTATAGTTAGCAAGTTCTCCGTCTCACTGCAATATACAGAATAGATAAATAAATAGCGGGCATATGTGATATATATTTAGATTGCGCATTAGACTTTAAAATCTCTGTCTAACTGAATGCATTAGCCTGTATTTTCTGTTTATGCCTCTGGGATGCCATGGAAACACAGCGCTGAATCGTAATGGGTCTCTCCTGGCAATAAATAAACAAAGTCTTTGTCTGTTCATGTTTCAATTTCTTTCTTTTTCTTTTTCTTTTTATTCATGTAATTTACAGTTTCAGGAGGAAAACAGACTTACCCCCACCCATTGTCTTTGGTTGCAAAGCATGCTTAAAATAAATGCAAAATGCACCTTCTAGTGGCCACTGTGACTTCCTACACAGCTGCCACTACTGTCAGGAAGCAGTGAATGCTGCCTTTGCGTTGAACTTCCTTCTGAGGAAAAATGTGGCCTTATAATTGAACCTGGAGTCAGGGTTGCTTTACTAAATTGCAGCCTAACCTAAAGAGCACTTAATATAGTCATTGAAATTGAAAGCTGTTCTTTTCCTTGCAACTCTAAGAGGCTACAGCCAGTCCCTTTTGCTATAGATGGTAACAATGTTCATTGCCTTTAAACTGCTCCTCCAAATCAATGACACACTATCACTTCCCATGCTCCAGAGCTTATTAAAGGAAACCAAAGCAATCATTCCCATCAGGCTAATGCACAGGAGCAAGGAGAAACTCTAAGCACCAAGTGATAGAAATACCAAGTATCACACAGCATCAGTTTGCCATCTGGCACCTGCTGTCCCTGTCTAAAATGAATAAAGTCATTGAGAGGGGATGTTGTGCAGTAACATGAGTAATAGAAAGGCTGATAATTATCTGTGTGGAGAAGTGGGCAGATTTAATTAGACTACTCAAATCTGGAGAGTCAACTGAATCCAAAGGCAGTAACCTCGGCTGTGGAGGGCAGCCATATGGTTGCTCTCAAGCTTTCAGGTCAGACTGAAATTCAGCAGGGATCTTCATCACTAATTTGGAAATGCAGAGCCATGTGCTTGACTACACATCTGTCAGGCAGTTCTCAGGCAAGAATTACAGCAATACCAGGTATGCAGGTTTGGTGCAAGGCATGCTGGAGTCCCTGTTGGACCATGTCTGAATACCAAGCTGACTGACTTTCCTACCAGCAGGCCAGCCCTGGGAAGAAGGAATCAGGAAATAAAAACAAGGGTACAAAATCCCCTAAGGGTGACATTCAAGTGTGGGAGAATCCAGCATTAGGGTGAAACTGAGATACTTTTTAGCAGCTTGGGTCTCCAAAATGCACATGGACTGGTGAACTGAGGCAGATCTCCTGGGTGGTACAACTTATTTTATTATTAATTCAAATCATATTATGAAACATTACTGTGCAGGGAACCAGATAGTGAAGAATTGGTCCTGGAAGTTATGGGTGCAACATGTGAGCCTTAAAAAACCTTTTCTCTTACCCTTCTCCCAACCTGAGTGCATGCATAAAAGGTAAAATACATTAATTTCTATCTCTTCCTGTTTTTTCTTTTACTGCTTCCAGAAGCATTGATCATTTGTTCATTCATATTCTGGTTTTACTTTTTCTAATATGTCTATCAGGCTAGGATAATAAATATTTTAACTTTAAGAAGTAATGATATACTTAATGATTTTCTGGTAATTCCTGGAGGAAAAAACAGAGTTTTCAGAACCTGCACAGTACATAAGGGAGTAAACAGATCATCGCACTATGTGTTGCAGAAAGAGATAGATGAGGAATCTAGTCATGATAACCAGATGAGAAAAGTAAGTAAATAGGTGGACTTAATTTGGTTCGTTTCTCTAGGATTTGCAAAATCTGTAAGGTTTTGACTGTACTTCTCTTTTGGTCATGATTTTACATCGGAAGACAGTAGACTGTGAGGAATCTACCATGCAGGGAATGACCATTCTTATCAACTGCCTTCCTCCTCCTGGGTCACATATGGCTACAGGAGAGTCTCCTGCCCTGCTTCTGGCCAGCAAAGAGAAGGAGCAGATGATACCCCAGGAAGTAACTTGCTATTTGTGGAGATGGCAGCAGTACAATAACCACAGTCCAAGAGTGATGCTGGATACAAGAGAACTTGGGACTTTGCAGTTGGACTCGAGTCAAACAAATACAGATAGGAGGGCTCAGTGAGCAGCACAACATGAACTGCTCTCAGCCCAGAAAGCTATAAAGTCCAGTTTACCACTAGCATAAAACCCAGCTACTCAGGGTTTCCCATACCTCCAGTCATATGGGAGAACCATAAAAATACATGGCAGTAATATGACTGATTAATATTAAATCTTAAACTGTAACTCGTTAAAATATAACTTAGTTATAGTCACCTTCTCTTATTTTGTCACTCTGGTTAAATACAGGATTTTAACTGGTTATGTGTCCCAGTGTCAGGGTCAAGAGGCCCTGCTGTCCATGGCACTTGCTTTCACATAGGAAGATTTGGCAAAAATTGCCAGTATGAGGAATTGTTCAGAAATCTCTCGAGTTCATGTCAGTGTCTGCTTCTTTCAGTATCTGTGCAGCATTAGATTTTGTGAACCTTTACATGACATGAAGTCAGTCTTATGCTCTTGTCAGGCACCCTTCAGCTGTGTAGTTCATCTCACTTTGTAAAAGCAGAGAACACCAGCACAGAGCAGCTAAAATTATTACAGAAGGTTCCAGGCTTTTGAGGCTGGAGCCATCTGTAAATGTACAAAAAAGCATGACCTAATCTCATTAGATTAGCTACTATAACCAGATAGCTACTATTTCAGCTGAGGCAAATCAAGTCAAAAATATGTCTTTAAATCACAGGGTTTTTTCAGGGAAAAGAGAGACAGACAGATGGCTATAGAAAATGGTTACACTGCATCAAGTACTGTGGTAGGTTGACCTTGGCTGGACACCAGGCACCCACCAAAGTGACTTTGTCACTCCCCTCCTGAGCAACACAGGGAGGAGAAAATATATCTAAAGTCTTGTGGGTCAAGATAAGGACAGCAAAGCATCACTTATTGGCAAAAATTATTTAACATGGGGAAATAAGTCTATTACCAATCAAGTCAGAGTTGGATAATAAGAAATATAACCAAATCTTAAAACACCTTTCCTCAATTTGTCCCTTCCTCCTGGACTCAAGATGGCTCCCAAATTCTTTACCTCAGGGAAATGGGGAATGGAAGCTGTGGTCAGTTCATCACACATTGTCTCTGCCACTCCTTCCTCCACAGGGGTAAGACTTCTCACAATCTTACCCTGCTCTAGCATGGGGTCCCTCCCATGGCACACAGTCCTCCATCAACCTTTTCAGTGTGAGTCCTTCCACTGGCTGCTGTTCTTTATGAACTGCTCTAATATGGATCTCTTCCACAGAATTCAGTCCTTCAGGAGCAGGCTGCTCAACCATGGATCCTCCAAGCAATCACAGGTCCTGCCAGTAAACTTGGTCCAGTGTGGGCTTCTCTCTTCTAGTGGACTCAGATCCTAGGTGCAACCTGCCCCAGTGCAGGCTCCTCTCTTCATGGGCCACAGGCTCTTTGTACACCCAGCTGCTCTGAAACTTGGTCATCATGGGCTATGGGTGGATCTCTGCATCCCCATGGAGTTCTGTGGCTGCAGGGGCACAGCTGCCTCACCATGGGCTGTCTGCACCAGGGGCTGCAGGGCAATCTCAGCTCCAGTGCCTGGAGCAGCTCCTCCCCTCCTTCTGCACTGACTTTGTTTTCCACAAGGCTGCTCCTCCCACATATTCTCACTCCCCTTTTTCAGCTGATTTTTGTGTTATAAGCCACACAAACCCATTATAAGTACTTGCTTTGAATTCATATGCAGCACTGATGTTTCCCAGAGAACTTAATGATTTGCCTGCATTTATCCTCTGTCCCTTTTTTATCAATATGTCCAGCTCAGGTTGTTGATTAGATTAAAGCAGTGGCTGCGCATATAGCTCAGAATACTTTAACTATTCCATGTGCAGGACAACAATGGTTGTAAACTTGGAACAAGAGATGGCCAAGGTATTCAACAGTATTTTTGCCTCAGTCCTCAATAGCAGCTTCTCTTCCCATGATTCTTGAGTGGATGGACAGCAGGATGGGGACTGGGACAGCAAAGTCCCTCCCACTCTAAGTGAAGATCAGGTTCATGACCATATAGGGAACATGAGGACACATAAGCCAATGGGACCTAATGAGATGCATCCCAAAGTTGTGAGGAAATTGCCTGATGTAGTTGCTAAGCCAGTCTCCCTGACATTTAAAAAATCATTTATGTGAAGTCCCAGAGGACTGGATCTTTGTAAAGGGTAGAAAGGAGGACCCTGGGAACTATTAACCTGTTAGCCTCCCCTCTCTTCCTGGGAAATCATGGAAATCATGGAACAGATCCTCCTAGAAGCTGCACTAAGGCACAGGGAGGGCAGGGAAGTGCTCAGAGATAGTCAGTGCAGTTCCACCAAGGGCAAGTCCTGCCCAACCAACCCAGTGGTCTTCTATGATGGGGTGACTACTTGTCATGATCCGCTATTAATACAGAGCAGGGGTCGTGATGTTTTGTTCAATCTCAAAGGTGCAAACAGGCAAAAATGCAGGGTAAAAATCACAGTTTATTCACAGCAATGCATTTTTATTAAATGCCAACAACTCAGTTGCGATAGAGGGGAGAGATATAGGAAACAAAGTATAGAGAGAAAAAGAGCGGGATGGGAAATTAACTACCAACAGACAAGACGGACATCCTCGTGGTCCTCAGCCAATGGATGGGTCCTCATCTGTGGGGAGATCTCGAGGGTCTTCTCCAGAGGATTGCTCTTTTATAGTCCTTTTCCAAAGCGAGTGGCTTCTGGCCAAGAGGTGGAGAGATTTATGGACCATTTTGAGGTGCTCTGGGAGGCAGGTACAGATTTGCAGTACAAGCAGTCCTCAGCTGGTACCATAACAGCACAATCTCCAGTTGGTGCC
Organism: Toxostoma redivivum; assembly: GCA_013397375.1. Taxonomy (NCBI): domain Eukaryota; kingdom Metazoa; phylum Chordata; class Aves; order Passeriformes; family Mimidae; genus Toxostoma; species Toxostoma redivivum. Next base: position 66,755 of record VXBI01013429.1, on the reverse strand, counting down.
ATAACAGCACAGTCCAGTGAACACAACACACCTGCACATGGTCACTTGGCAAGCATCCACCTCGGCCAGGACAGGAAACCATTGTTCGGAGTCAACCTGGGTGGGGGTCCTCGGGGTCTTGCGACAGTCAGGAGGCAAAAACGAGGGGAACTTCAGACCTAGCCTTACACTACTCCAATGGACAAGGGGAGATGTCATATCTGGACTTCTGTAAAGCCTTTGATATGGTCTTCCATAACATTCTTCTCTCTTAACTGTAGAAAGATTCATTTGATGGATAAATATGAAGATATATCCTTGTAAGGCTAGGAAAGTGGCTAGACAGTCACATGTAGAGAGTAAACATCAATGGTTCACAGTCCTGATGAACATCAGTGACAAGACTCTCAGGATCCATACTGGGACCAGTGTTATCATTACATAATTAGATAACTGGTCTTCATTAATGACAGAGATGAAGGAATCAGTGCATCCTCAGATCCTCAGCAAAAGTGCGGATGACACCAAGCAGAGCAGTGCATTTGGCACACCTGATGGACTGAATGCCATTCGGAGGGACCTAGAAAAGATCAATAAGTGTACCCATGGGAACCTTATGAGGTTCAACAAGACCAAATGCAAGGTGCTACATCTGGGTCAGGGAAATCCCTGGTGCAAACACAGGCTGGGAATGAAAAGATGGAGAGCAGCCCTGGAGAGAAGGAAGGACTTGGGGGCGCTGGTAGGTGAGAGGTCGGACATGACCCAGCCATGAGCACTCACAGCTCAGAAAGCCAAACTTGTCCTGGGTTGCATCCAAAGCAGCGTGGGCAGCAGAGGAGGGAGGGGATTCCGACCCTCTGATCTGCTATGNCTCTGCTCTGCTCTGTGAGACCCCAGCTGGAACCCTGCATCCAGCTCTGGGGTCCCAGCACAAGAAGGACATGGAGAACATCCAGAGGAGGGCCATAAAAACAATTAGAAGAATGGATCACCTCTCCTATGAGGAAAGGCTGAGAGAATTGGAACTGTCAACTCTAGAGAAGAGAAGGCTTTGGGGTGACCTAATAACAGCCTTCCAGTACCTGAAGTACTTACCTACAAGAAAGATGGAGAGAGACTGTTTACAAGAGCATGTAGTGACAGGACAAGGGTGGATGGCTTCCAATGGAAAGAGAGGAGGTTTAGGTTGCATATTGGGAAAGAATTCTTGGCTGTGAGTGTGGTGCAGCACTGGCACTGGTTGCTCAGAGACATTGTGCATCCACATTTTTGGAAGTGTTCAAGGACAAGTTGCATGGGACTCTGGTCTAGTGGAAGGTGTCCCTCCCCATGGCAGGGAGATTGGAACAAGCTAGATTTTAAGGTCCCTTCCAATTCAAGTCATTCTATGATTCCATCAAAAGAAGATTATCTAATCGTTCTGATGACAAAAGCTGCAGAAGGTTAATATGAGCATCAACTTACCCTTACTGGTGTATGGCATTTGTCATCACTACTGTCGTGTGTGCTCCCCAGCTCCTAGGGAAAGATTGATTCTTGGTTAAGTTTGAAAAATCTGAACTGAATTCTGAATTTCTGTAAGTGTTTTCTATCTACGTAGTGAAGCTTTGGAATGTTTAAAATGCAGATCTTCATCCCAGTTTTGTGACTTGAATATTACCTGAAGAGCATACTATCTATGTATGTGACAGAATTGTTTTCTCATCTTCCTACAGAGTCCTATGGTTTCTAATCCATCAGCCTCTAAAAGCAGATAAACCTTCTCTTCATTGCTCTCAGCATACAGGAGTGAATTTTATGTCAGACATATGTGTCTCATTGTAATCCCTACAGGGGGTCTTACACTTCACTGAAATTATTTTCGTGATTATGCCCTTCTTCCCTGCTCTCAGCCATGCCTATTAAGACCTGGGCATTGCTTCTAAAAATTCTGTAAGGCCACATATTCTTTTTATGCAAATAGCAAACAATTACATCATTCACACCTTCAGATCCATCCTTTTCTTATGCACTTGCTTCTCTACCACTTCCAGTTCCTTCAGTTCTCCTCTCCATGCTCCACCAACCATATGCATAGCCCACACATTAAGCTGAATGCTTTCAATATTAGAAAACATGTTTTAGATGGACTTTTTTCTCTAGTGGGAATTTTTTCTCAGTCCTTTGAAACAAAAGGCACCATTTTTCTGGTACTCTGGTACCTGATACACAAGGGCAAATCTTTCACATAAGATTGCCACGAGCTTCTGAAACCATATTGGGTGCCTGTCAGAGCTTTCTGGTATTGATGACTTGTGAACTGGAACTACTCCTGCGAGGGCCAAAGATAAGACATCTATTCTTCTGTTTGCCTTATTCAGTTGTCAGTTTACTTGTCATACTCTCCTCTATTCTGAGGACTTAATACCTTAGTTCTTAAATCAAAGAGACACCTTTTGATTCCGTTGTTTCATATTGTTTATTGCACTCCCACCATTTCACATGGTAACATTTTTAAAACAGATATGTGTAAATTCATGTAAACTAATTACTTAAACCTCATTACCCTATCCTTATGCCACACTGATTGTCTATTCTCAAGCTGTGCTTTTGAATGTATCCACATGTGATCCTTTAAAAATACCTCTGAGACTTCAAAAATCGATGTCAAACTGACTGGTCTAATTTCCTGCAATTCTTTTAGATCCTTTTCAAAAGTAATTGGAGCATTGCATTAGTTATTTCTCTGGCCTCCAGAGACTTGTCCTCTTTCCTAATTTTTTTCAGGTTTTCGTCTTTCTTTTTCTATTCTTTGTCTACATCTTGTACTTGGTTGTATCTAAGACTCTTTAGGGTTCAAGACCCTTCATTCAAGACACCATGAGCTTAAAGATCACATTCTGTCTACATGATTTTCAACTCCTACTGTTACAAATAACACCAAAAGTGTATAGAATCAAAAGACCCTAGAGAGAATTACGATTCCATTTTCTTTACTTTGTACACTTGAAAGTATTTCCTTCTGCAGCTAGTTTTATGGTTCTCCTTATTTTAACTAATTTCACCTGGCTTTTGTATAGGTCACTCAAACCAGTGCATAAAACAGAACAGCACAGTTTAAGATGAGAATTTTAAAAGATTTAAAACAGCAGAAGTACCTGGAGACAAATGTAGTCACAGGAACCACTTTTAACTCATTTTCTGGACTTTTGAAATTAATATCAGCTTTTCAATTGGAATGGGCAATCTGAGCTGCCAAAGAGGAGCTAAGACCTGCACAAGAGGTGCTAAGACGTGCACAAGTTATGTTCTCCTGCAGACCCACACAGCAGATGAAAAAAGCCCCACAACTTGCCATTCTCTGTGGAGTCATGAACTAGATAGACAGCAGCTCCCTGGTGGTTCAAATATCAGTGGGATACCTTTCCCCTCCTTCTCTCTGCTGACAATAAGTTTTGTCATTTGCCCTTTTTCTATCACCCCACAGCCAACAGCGCCAAGAGAACAGAGAGCAGCAGGTTCCCCACCCCGAGCTGAGCAGCTGGAACACCCTGCCCAAGGAGCTGGTATTCACAAAAACATCAGGGCTTCATACAAGCTCTCCAGCACAGGCAGGATGACTAGCAACTGCTTTGCAGAGCTGGCCATAATGGACAAGAGGTGTCCACCCACACCTGAGAGAAATCCAGGGTACTGCTTCCCAGGAGTTGCAACCTGAGTGGGGGGATTGGAGCTAGGCCCACTCTACTTCTCCTCAAGCTGCAGAACTTGCACAGCTTCAACCCCTGAATATTTCCAGTCAGCAGATTATCTATTTTCACAAATAGATAATTTTCCCATTCATATCAAGGCCTCTGTACTCATCACCAACAAGATATTCCAGAGCACTCCAGGCTGGCAACTTCCCTCCAGCATATCCCTACGTAGCATTGTGCATAAGATCTGGAGAAAATTTAGTATCAGAATGGCAAGGTGATTAGGAGCAACCTCTGCTTATAATACTGCAGTAACCAAAGAGTGGAAGTACCTTTATTTATGAATGAGCACAATTCATATTGTACTTTCAATATATCTAGCTAAGAAAGAAGGCAAATTGGATCCTACTTATATTGGTCTATATATTTCAAGTAGAAACAGAAGGTACTAACATTGTACAAATATACTGATTGCTGGGGAACACCACTGACTGCAGGCTTCCAGCTGGACTCTGCTCTGCTGATCATAACCCTCTGAGCTCTGCCATTCAGCCAGTTCCTGATCCACCTCAGGGCCCATTCATCTAATCCACACTTCCTGAGTTTACCTATGAGAATGTTATGGGAGACAGCATCAAAAGCCTTGCTGAAGTTAAGATAGACAACATCAACTGCTTTTCCCTTGTTGACCCATCCTGCCATGCCATCATAGAAATCTATCAGATTAGTCAAGCATGATTTCTCCTTGAGAATCCATCCTGACTACTGTACTCCTGACAACCTTCTTGTCTTCTACACGCTTTTTGGTGATCTCCAGAATTATCTGTTCCATCACCTTTTCAGGAACTGAGGTGAGGCTGGCTGCCTGGTAGTTTTCTGGGTCCTCCCTCCTGCAATTTTTGAAGATGGGAGTAAAATTTGCCTTCCTCCAGTCACCAGGCACCTCTCCCCTTCTCTGTAATTTTTCACAGATGTAAACATGATGTAAACAGATGTGGAGAATGTAACAACATCTGTCAACTCCACAGGCATCTGTGGGTGCATCCCATCGGAGCCCATGGATTTATGGTGTTAAGTCTGCCTAACCAATCTCTAATCAAACCTTCTACAGCCCAGGGAAAATCTTCCTTTTTCCAGCTTTCTTCTCTTCTTTCTGAGGTCTGGAACTCATGAGGCATAGTCTCATCAGCAAAGGCTGAGGAAAAAAAGGCATTCTGTAATTCTGTTTTCTCTGTGTTTTCTATTACCAGAACACACCTCTGATTCAGCAGCAGCCCTACATTTTCCATAATTTTCCTTCTGGTGCTTATGTACTGCTGCTGATGCCCTCCCAGTTGTCCAGCTCTCTTGGACCCCCTTCTCATCTAGACCCCTATCCCATGGGATTCCTCTAAGTAGGTCTTTGAAGAGGCCTAGGTTAGCTGTCTGGAAGTTCAGGAACCTAGTCCTGCCTACTGCTTTGATTCCTCCATGCAGGATCCTGAGTTCCAGCATTTGATGGTCACTGCAGCCAAGGCTGCCACCAATGTTCATGTCTTCAACCAGGGTCTTCTGGTTTGTTAATATAAGGTCCAGCAACACATCTTTCCTCATTGTCTCCTACACAGCTTGCATCAAAACTATTATCAGTAATCTGCAGGAACTTCCTGGACTGTGTCTGCCAAATTGTGTTGTCCTAATAACAAATATCAGGGTGACTTAAGTCCCCCAGAACCAGGGCCTGTGATCTCAAGGCTACTTCCAGCTGCCCACAGAAATCCTTGTCAACTTCCTCCTCCTAATCAGGTGGCCTGTAATAAACACCTACAACAGGGTCACCCATTTTACCCTGTTCTTTAATACTTACCCATAAGCTCTCAACTCATTGTCTGTCCCTGGACCGAGTTTGATATGGTCCAGTTGCTCTCTCACATAAAGAGCAATTCCACCACTTCACCTCCCTGATCTGTCCTTTCTAAAAACACTTGCCTTGCCAACCTTCTCTTTGATTATTACACAAAAGAGACTCAACCTCATCATGCCTAGCCCTGAGCACTGTAGAGCTGAAACACTTCCTAATGGACAGAGACACCTCAACACCTCTCCCTCCTTGCCCATCCCTTGTGAAGAACTTATAGCCATCCAGTGCAGTACTCCAGTCATGCAAGCCATCCCACTGTTTCCATGGTAGTGGCTATGTCATAGATTTCCTGCTGCACTCCAGCTCTTCCTGTTTCTTACCCACACCGTGTGCATTGGTGTAGATGAATTTCTGCTGGGCTATTGATTTCATTCCCAAATTAGACTACATCATCAGTTCTTCTGCAGATGGTTTAGAATTTCAGGTGATACTGGTTTTCATGGTTTTTTGGCTGGCTGGTTATTTGAGTGGTTATTTTTCATCTCCCTCCCAGATAGGACAAGTTGAAAAGCAAAACTAAATATTTTTTATCTTCTTCATAATAAAGTATGTCTATGAACTTGGGTATGTTTCTGCAGTCGAGTGACAGGAAAGAAAGCTGAGAAGAATTTTCAGAGTTGTAACTTTTAGAATATCTTACAGCAGTCAAGTGCATGAAAAGCGCAGAAACATGGTTTCAAATTTTTTTTGTACAGAAAAAAATCGAGTGGTTCTGCAAACACAGCATTCATTTTGCTCACTAAATAGAGCAACTGAGACAACAATTGTATTTATTCAAATAGGTACAGTAAATCCTAGATCTCAGTTCCTACAAATATGACAAGTTGAGCAGTTGTGGAATAGTTTTCTTCAAGTCTTCGTTTTCCAGGTAATCATTGCTTGAGACAGATAAATAAGCAGGCATAAACTGAAATGCAGCAGACTCCTTTTCTGAATAAAAAGCATTTTTTAAAATTGTTTATCTTCACACTGTGCTAAGCTGCCTCCACAATTTGTGTTGACTTTTTATATAGTTTTACAGCATTGTCATAAAGTAATTATCATTACCGTGCTCTAATTTAAGTCTTGGAATAAGAATATCCCAAATCTTCATACATCATGTGATGGAAATCAGGCTTCCACACAAACCAAAAAAAGTACAAATGAGAAATTCAGAAAAAGTTGAATAAGCTTTGTTAAATATACAAGCTGCTGCTCCCAATGTTATGTTCAGGAAACTCTGGGTAAAAAGTCATCAAAGCAATTACTTTAGGAATGTTGATAGCACATAAAAAATGCCTCCTAGAAAAGAAATTTAATTTCAGTCTTTACCATAACAACCACAATGACAGCTTAAGCTTTTAACTGACTAAGATGGTTTTGAAAAATAATAATGAGAAATACTATGTTGTCCTTTTGGTGACCTCTTTCTACCAAACTAAATAACTCAGATTTTGAATATTCATATTCACTAAATGGAATACAGCCCAGAGTGTTTGTGCCACATTGTATAATAATAGAAGCATTTGAGGAACTCACATAGTTTGAGAGGAAAAAGAGGCTAAATTTAACAAATTATTCACCGGAGATTACTCACTTTTCTCTGATGAGAGCAGGAAAATGTGACAGCATGAACAAAGTTTATAGGCTCATTCGTGTCAGTTGAGCATAGTTTTATGTCAAGAAGAATGAATGATAAAAGCCACAATTCAGAATATTAAAATAAATACCTTCAAGGGAAAAAGACAACAAAGACTACAACAAAAGAATAAGACAGCATAGATAGAGCCTCTTCTGAATGTACAGCAAAGAATTTATCACTTCCCTTTATATTTGTCATTAATAGAAACACAGAAAACTCCTAGAAATTTTGGTAACACTGAGCAGCAATTACTGTTGCAATCTCACTGTTGCCAATACTTTAGGGAAGGAGATGACCAAGAATGTGACACTGTATCTACCCATGATGCCATTTGTTTTCTTTGATTTAGACCCTTTTTTGTTTCCACACTGTATTGAGCAGTACCAAAGAAATTGTGACCAGTGACTAACCAAGTGAAGGAGTAACAAAGCATTTCACAAATATTTCTTCATCACTGCAGAAAAATGTGGAAGATTTCTGATTCTTTGTAAATAATGGGTGAGTTTTCCCTTCAATAAAGTCAGGAACTGTATCCTGATGCCACAGCCAATGGGTAGAGGACTGATTTCAAATTCTTCTTACATGTCTTTGAGAAATGTGTCATTACTATTTTACTCAAACATCTCCCGATCTCTTGGGCAGTTCATGTGTTAAATGTTTAAAATTCTGTTCACTCATTAAAAGTTACCTGAAAATGTTTTTAATGGCAGGGTATAATACAGTTTTATTTTCATTTCAGACAGTGAGTAACTTGATTTTCTGCCCAATATGGTTAATTTTTCCAGCCAGATTACCAACCCTCTGGTAGTCTTCAGCAATTTTATTAAGATTCCAAATTTTTGCTGGTGATAAGAGCCAAAGAAATAAATATAACTCTTCATTAGGTTTACTGGATCTTTTTTTATGACCCCTCAAAACTCATCCACTCTCTTTCTGAGCAAAAAAAGAGACAGAAGTGGAAAAAAAAAATGAGAAAGGAAACATAGATTGAGAGGCTTTAACATTTGCATGAAGGAATATTTTCATTGACACCCTGTTGTAATCCAGCATGACAAGATTAAAAGGGACTGTCACTATACAATTTCACATCAGAGGTGTCACATACAGAATTGAACACAGGAATTATGATATGAACTGGCCAGAGTATTCAATCCTTTGCTGAGCAAGCCCAACACAAACACCGAGAAGACGCCGGTTAGTTCTCTATGTCTCACCTTGAGAATCAGAAGAAAGAAAAAATTACAAGAATACCTTCTTCAAAATGAAACTATCAAACATTCCTATTTTTAAAATAAAAACTCTCAAGAAAACAGGAAAAAAATAATCCCAGATTACAGAATTGTGAGAGCTGCCAATATGAATAAGTAAAAATATCTAAAGTAAGCATGTACTTTTTTCTTTCTCCTCCCTATCCCAAAAGCTTCTTCGGGGCTGGAGTTTCTAATACTGGGTAATTGAATTCATAATAAAAGACCAAAAAAGGCATCTAATCAATACACATCTGAATAGCCTACATGTAGCTGTATCAGAAAAACCATCTCTTCATGCAATCACAAAGTTCCTTCCCATCACTTTTCATTGGCATCAACAAAGGATCCTTTGCTGATTGCTTCATGGAACTTCAATATTTACTGTTTTCTATTTTGGAAACTTTTGATGGTTAGAAACTTTCAAAGATAATTCTTTGTCATTCAAAATCACTGTATAACATCTCAGCTGCTGCTAAATTCCTTAATGGTGACCAGTGCTTGTTTAGAGGCAACGTCTCACGACTTTGGATCTTGCTAAATTTGTAGAGAATTACTTAGTTATTTAGCCCAACAAAACATACCTTCTTTCTTTATTTAATTTCTAAATGGTCTTTGGAAGAGATAAATAAGTAAAGGGGGAAAATATCTTTTATATTGGTACAGACCACGGTGAAAGAGAAGCAGATAAACTTCAGGTATAGGAAGCAAAAGATGCATTTGTGTTTCTTACTCTTTGCACAGCACACATAACATGAAGGAGTCTAGTAAGCACAGCAGAATCCAAATATCAGTTTTATGAAATGTGTAATGAAAGCCTGTTATGTATTGCTCCTCCTCACTGCCAGCCCAGAAGGAATGATATGGAATAACCAGCTGCAGCAGAGATCCAGGGTACTGGATTGGGTTAAAAACAGTCCAAGGCTTCCTCTTTACTAGGGCTGCTCAGGTGCCTGGGTGACTAAAAAGTGACCCCAAAAGATTTGGGATGCAGCCTAGCAAGTGTTTTCAAGTCATCTCAGGGCAAAAAGGCCAAAGAAAGGTCCACACAGCACTCATAAGGATAATACAAATCCAATCAGTCTAGGTTACATGAGGTTACAGAGTGTGAACAGAAATCTCATTATGCCTGACAAGATTGTTTGGCAGGGGCAGAGAAAGTGCTTGGCATTTTGCAATTTATACTTCATGCATTTGGTAGCAGTTAGGACAGCTTCATAAGTTTAGTCATATTTTTTTGTCATTTGCTGTGATATGAGATACACCACTAACAGTGACAGATACTCCAGCACTCACATTGGATGACAGTGGAAATCAGACACTACACAAATATATCAAACATTCATGACTGGCAGGCTTGCAAAACACTAGCTTTAACTTGGCTAGTTTGATCAGCTCCTCCTCCTGCATGAATAGACTCTTTCTCAGTGTCCAGAACTTTAAAATTAAATGTTTACATGTTTATTTAGAAAGCAATCTGCTTTTTATAGGGAGATAACTAAATTTAGCTAAATCAGGATAAGTCTTTTGTGATTAATTTTTCTCCTACAAGCCTTTTTTTCCAGCTTGGATGCCAGTCTTAAAGTAGAATACTGAAGCAGGGGGCAAGGAGTGTGATAGGTTTAACCATGACATTATCCACTTTTTTTTTGTTAATATGGCCAGAGAATAAGTTGTTCTGTGAACACGGGTAGCTTAGTCCATGCAGAGGAGCACTATGGCCTGTTTCTCCTCTGCTGAGCTGTTAGGCCTCTGACAATCAGCATTCCTTTCTGAACTAATCCAGAGAAGATGCAGACCACTCCTCACCATGAGTCAATATTTTACATTTTCTTCCTGGTCTGTTGCTACTCTGTGTTCTATACAGTTCAGCCTAAATTTTGATATGGATGCTCTGAAGGAAAAATGCTTTGAGGCTGCAGCTGCCTTATGATCTTCTGAGCACACTCACAAGTAAAATTCAAAGAAAGATTTCACCCGGAAATACAACATGACCAGTACATCAGACCAAGTAAGAATACAAGGATTTTCAGCCATCAGGAGGGAAGTCTGGCAGTTCAATGCTGTGCTCATGCTGGTCTGGTAGCTCAGTTGTTTGCAGCAGTAGTATGTTGCACCATGAAGTTTATTTTCTGTGCATTTGTATGTTTATTCTCTCCCATGTTGACTTCTCTCTTCCCCATAAAAAAGGACATTTACTTTTAATCCATTTTCAAATTTCTGCAGATCTTTCCAGTGTATTGGAATAATTGAGTTTTCATCATGGAAAGACCTCCTGTTAAAGTGAGTGAAGCAGGTTGGATAAATCAGACCCAAACAGGATGATTTATCAAAACTCAGACAACAGAAAATCTTTGTTGACTTTCTTGGTAAGGAATGGGTGGATTTTTTTTTTGTTTCATTGACTGATTTTTAAAATAAACCCAGTGTTAAATTTCTCCAACGTTATTAAAGGCAATGCCCTAAATACCCAGGCCTAAAAATCTCAGAAAGTTTCATTTTCTAGATCAGAACAGAGACCTGGCTAGTGTAGAAACATAAGTACTTTAGGTTTTGTCATATTCTCTGAATCTATAAAAGCTTTGAGTCTTTTCATTGTTTTACGATAATGTTTTCGAATAATTTATATACTGCATGCACAGCAACATTGTGTGTCTTGATAAAGGAGATTTTTGTTCTTTCTGGTCCTCCAAATATATCCACCATAGGTTTCAGTTCCTGGTAGAACAGACTTTTAGTTGCTATGCATCTGCTATGGGCTTTGAATCATATTCCCACAAGACACTGAGGACACAATATCCCTGATAGACTTAATACTTGCACTGCTTCTCTTGACTTCAATGTCTCTTCTACTGTGTACATAACAGCTCTGTAGGCTCAAGAAGACCGTGCATTATCCTCTGTCAAGATATCTGCCTTAAAGATTCACTTAAATTAATGAATAGGTTTGATCATGCACATTTTGAGAGTTTTTATGCATTCTAAACTGTATCAATGACATCAGTCAACTTCTTTTGAGGGTGACTCATTCTATTTCATCTTCTCTGGTTTTGGAGGGAAGGCAATACGTTTTCATAATAGCCAATCTGACACAAATTCATTCCATTTCCTCTTGTCCTATTCCTGTTCATCAGAGAGAGGAGACTGGCAGCTCTTCCTCTGCTGCACCCCTTGAGGAAGATGTAGTCTGTAGCTTTCTCTCCAAGCTGAACCAGCCAAGTCACCTCAGCTATTCCTCTGAATTCTTGCCCTCCAGCCCTTTCACCATGGTGGTCACCCTTCTCTCAATACACCCTGGCAGTCTGCTGTCCTTCTGGTATTGAGGTGCCTGCAGCCACACACAGGACTTGAGGTGGGGATGCACCAGCACAGAGTGGTGTGGGACAGTCACCTCCCTTGTCCAGCTGGCAATGCTGTGTCTGATGTACCCAGGACATGGCTGTCTCTCCTGGCTGCTGCCAGGACAGACAATAAACTCATCTTCACTGACCTAAAGCCACAGAGCTCTTTCCACAGTGCTGCCTCTAGCCTCCCATCCCCCAGAGAATCCTGGGCTGCCCAGTGCTCTAGCCTATCCAGATCTCTCTGTGAAGCCTCTCTACCCTTCAGGGAGTCCATAGCTCTTCCTAATTTAGCAGCATTGTCAAATTTAGTGACACTTGGTTTCAGCATCCAAAATTTTTGCAAAAGTATTTAAGAGCATTGATCCTAAAATTGAGCTCTGGAGAACCCAGCTGTTGACTGGTGAACAGCCTGATTTAACTCAGCTTACTTTGAGCCTAAAATATCAGGAAATTCTCCCCCAGTGTGTTATGGACTTGTACAGGTGTGTGCTGGGCATTTTCTGCAGAACAATACAGTAAAGGTACTAACAAAATCAAGACATTTCTATGAACTGAACAGAACAAACCCAATCTTTTACTGAACACAGAGCTTGAATTTCATATGTCCCACACTGAGGACAAAAACATCTTCTTTTTACTCCCAGGCAGCACTGGTTTTCTCAATATCCAGATTTGCTGGATAGCAGTTTTTACCCCAACTGGCACTGCCTCTAACTACAAGAGCATTATTTTCTCTGCTCACTTTCTCTGCTCACTTTTTTTTTAATGTTGCTGTATGCGCAATAAAGAACAATAATACTCCTTTTATTCTCAGCTGACAAAGGCATACATTTTTTAAAAAGTTATCAAGCTGTTTTGCAAAACTGGCTATTGTCAGGCTTGCAATTACCTGAAATGTGTCTCCTTTGACTGTATTGCTCTGCAGCTTCATAGCACTGAAGCTGCACTTGTTAAAAAGGTCATTCAGGGCAACGCACACTTCTGAATTTTCCTCCACTCAGTTTTAAAGCAAGCACTGGATTTCTAGTGTTAGAAGTGAAACAACATTAATTTTAGGCCATCATAAATCTTGCATTCACCAGATGGGTAGATCACTACAGTTTTTCCCGAGATCAGCCCTGTTCTTTAGAGAGAAATGCAGTGCAGATAAATTGTGAATTAAGTTACATTGCATCCCTTCAGGTTTGGGACATTCAGCACTTATGGTCTGAACTGTCTTACTCTGCATATCTCTCCTACCCTTTTAAATGAGTAATATATAAGCTCTCATGACAGTATTATACATTCTAAACTCCAAGACAAAAGGATTTTTTCAACTTTAAGTTAAAAGATAGAACTCAAGTATGATATTTAATGACGGACTGAAGTTTGTAATTCATTCCTTAAGGTAATGGAACCATATACACCCAGTTGAGCATACACTCTTAAGTTATGGCAAAGTGCAATTACAGTTTAAAGGGAATATTTATGTACATTAGTTAACAACATCATTGCAACTTAGTGCTCACACATCAACACTTAATTAGTGTAAGCATAAGTGACATAATTGCTACAAGGCATGTATTACCCATAATGTGAGGTAATTTCATGCGCTATGCGCATTTAAATATCTACTCTGTATTTTTTCTGCTCAGATTTTTAAGTCAATAGAAGATGTTTACATATAAGTTTACCATAAAGTATATTGCATTTTATTTGAATGCAGGGTGTTGTCCAGCAATATAGCAAATAAAAAAATTTTCATTCTCCTAGAGGAAAATCTAACCAAGTTTCAATATTCAAATTTAATTAAAAAATGCTGGATTTCAGAACAATCGAAAGATCTATGTGAAGAGTATGCTAAGTTTTATATTGGATAAACATTATTTGTGCTTTATCCACAGAATAGTCAGCCTTACTATGCTGATGTTGTTCTTCTGTAGGACTAACCATGCTTTTGTCCACTCTTCACATGAAAGGCTCTTGTTAGCTGATCAACAAAGCCTCCAAAAATAAAATTCAGTATGTCCTGAAGAATCTCAGCTGTAATGGTAGCTACAAGAAACCAATGAACTAATGAGCAGAGGGGGCATCTGGGATTACATTATGGATGTATAATGAAATAGGTTCACATTTACCAATGAAAATGTAGTCAGTCATTCCCTGCTTTATTTTGTTTTCTATTTTATAAGAGGATTGTCTCTTGGATTCTTTTTTCTGCTTTAGAAGGAATGACTCTACCTATATTCTGTAGAACATGAAATGTATCTTGCATACTACTGCATCTTATGGAAAAAGAAAACTAACTTTATAATCTAAAGACAGGAAACAGAAAATGCATATGTCTTGCTTTGGGATAATTTGCAGAGGTTATATATGATCATACGGAGGCAAAAAGGAGGTAAGCAGTTTTAGAAAGTTTTGATATTTCCCTGTCATGTTACATAAAGGGCTAGAAATCTTCAATAGGATTGCTGCTTTCTGCCTAAACCTAATAACATATTCAGCAATTAGTGTTTAATAGTTCTGTCAAAAGGATAATCTAAACTTAAGACCATCCTTCCTTCTTGTAACCTACAACTTATAAATAAGAACAGAGTTTAAATATCTGGAAGAAACTAGGAACAGCTAAGTTTCTCTGTCTTTTAGTAAGGGGGAGATGGCTGCAGTTAGCACAGCTGACAGAATTTTATGTGTAATCATTTCACTGTTACTCTTCATTAGTCAGTTAAAGCACTATTAAAGCTGGAAAAAACTTTACCAGGTGAATATTTTCCTGCTAGAAAATTTTCTTTTGTATCATATAAAATCTTCTGCAACAATATATGAATGTTGAAAAGTTTCTTTAAGACATAATTATTAGACTGAGGGGTGACATTTGTTCTATGCTAGAGCTGTCAGAACTTTAATGAAAAAGAATTGTGCTACTGATTTTTATTTTTGTTACTATAAACCAAATAAATCCTTTAAAGTAAAGATAAAAACTGAACATTTTTCTTTGAAACTGTTCTTTTTTGAGGATAACTCAAAAATATTAACATCATTGTAATTTGCAATAATGAAGTCAAAAGCAAAAAATCCAGTACCCATTCAAATCCACCTGCAAGCTTACTGAAAGAGTTTGTCCACGTGCTTGTGGGATCAAAACCTACAAGTAGCTATTTTTTGTTTACATAAATAGAATTTTATTAGTCCATGACTTACCAAGAGACAAGTGCTCCATATTATAACTTATTATTGTTTGAGAAAAGAATTATGAACATGTTTATGTTATTAGAAATAGTTTTTTTATTGTCATTGACATGAACCTTAAGTTTTTGTACTTATTGAAAAGATTGATCAGTCATCAAAATTTGGGAAGATGTTGCATCTAGAAACACCAAAAATTTTGGGATAATCCATTGACCTTTAAATTAACTGACTTTTCTTACATCCTTTTTTGAAAACACCCATCAGAAGTTGGATCTGAAGGAATCTTGATAGATCCTACAAGAAGCCACAACACAAACTCCTTTCATATATTTACTAAACTCTATCAGGACAAGCAAATAATTGGGTTCTTTTCCCCAAAAGATTCATGTGTACATTATGCCCAAGCCACATTTAAGTCTCAGTTTTCTCATTTTGCAAGTTTGTAGCCCCTTAATTGCCGCCTTCCTTAAGTTCTTTTACCAGCAGTAATCTCTATAAAAATATTTTCCCAGATTTGTAATGCAATGATAATTATAAATACAGCAATTTTTTTTCTTGGTCTTCTATTTGGTCTTCTTATTCTTCAACACAAACTATTTGGTGGGCTTCTGATATGAGACATTTTCTAAACCTCTCAGTTGCCCTTTTCTGCACCCATTCCAGTTTGAGTACACCTCTCTGAGTAACCAGAATAGAATGTGGTTACTCCTGTCACCAATAATTTCTACAAAAGTATCACTACCACTTTTACTGCAAATATCTTGTTTGGTACACCCTAAATCAGATTAGCTGGGTTTACCAACATATCACATTAATGACTCACACTTAACATAAGATCAGTAAGCACATCCGAATTCTTATCCTTCCATGTTGCATACAACACTGAACCTATCAGTTTATAGCTTACTTTAATTTGAAAAGTATTTTACAGTTTATTTTAATCTGAAAAATATGTTTATACAAATAAGATCCATAAGGTATGTGAAAGTTGAGACATTAGCTTAGAATATGCATTGGTATTTGCCAGAAAGCTTACATAGAGTCTTATATAAATATAAATATGTATATCCACATATCATTATGTATTTTCTAATGTGTAAAACTGGTTTTATAGTTTACCATTACTCTTATTATTATTTATGTAATTAAATACATCTTTCATACCTCTCCTCTCTCTAACCTACCATGTATTTCTGTAAAATCAGATCTCCTACTTGACAAGATAATATATTGCTGTCACCCCACTGAATATTTGTATAATTCTGATTTTAGTTTACTAAAATGACAAATGCAGCTACTTTATAGCTGCTTTGGACCATAAAACATTTTGAAAGTTATTCTGCCACTGAATCAGTACTGAAGTAGATATGCATGAAGATTCAGCATTTAATATGTGAGTTGGTTTTGCCCCTTTTCTGTTGTGGGGAATTTGGTTATAAATTTTTCATGACATAGTTCTTTTGTCTGTCAGCACCTTTTACTCTGGGAAAAAAGTCTTCTTGACAGCCACTTTGAGCCTGCTCCTCCAGAGTTTTTACTCGTCACAGTGAAAAAAGTTTAGGAACAATAAAAAAAAAAAAAATAAAAGAGAGAGAGAGAAATATGGACAAAACAAAGAGAATTTAAGAAAATACTGCCTTCTTTGTTTTTTTTAAAGTACTAGATTTGAGATACCTGTCTTCACATAAAATGAAATGAGGAAATGTTTTATGGTTAAGGAAGAAATCAGAAGAAAATGTTTGTAGCTGCAGGCCAAAGGCTCCAGGATTGTCTTCATTCCACATTCCACATTTAATCCTGCATCCAGGATTAAAAACTTTTCCTTTCGAGGAAGCAGACTGAAAGACAGTAAGGCCCTACCCCATCACAGACTAATAGCTGTGCTTAAGCTTATGAACTGTGAAAATTTACACTCTTTTAAAAGCAAACCTTTTTCTGATACAGATACTCTGGGTGTACAAAGAGATTGTCACAGGTCAAAACCAAGCTTACCCTTCAGAGTTAACTGGTATGTATTGCACTACCACTATTGCCAAGAAAAATAATGCAAAGCTAGCTTGTCTCTGTACATATGCAACAGATTTGGTATCAGCAATTGTATTACTCATACCAAAAGGGAGAAAGGAATATACAATACAGATCTCTAGGTAAAAAAATATAACTACAGGCACAGCTGTACAGATGTATTCATCTTGCTGGTCTTTAGACTGTAAGTTTCCTCAGAATACACTTCAAAAGACTGAACTTTCAGTGCTAACAGACCAAGAAAAAAGCAAGGTCATCTATTAGCTTAGATGTAGGTAGGGGGGACTTAAGTGCATATGCATTGCATTGCATCTCTGAAAGGTGGACAGTACCTCATGAGAAAACAAGGCTTGCATTTTCCAGACAGTCCATAACAACTTCTTTTGTTTAATCTAGGGTGAGTGTTTATTGACTGTTGTCTCTTGACAACTTGCCTGACTGCCATTCCAAGGATGTGAGTACCTCCATCCTCCCGAGGACATCAAAACAAGGCAAACATGACAGCCTGTGTACAGATCAATGCCACAGAGAAAGTCGTTCTCTTTCCTCCAGAGCAGTGCCATCAGCAATGCTGTCATATTTTGCAACCCAAGAAATTCCAGTTTTAGAGTTAATTTGAGGAGAAAGGTCTGTTTTCCAGAAAAAAAAAATAAAGAAAACCCCGCACATGCACACTTTAATAATCACCATGAGACAAGCACAAAGGTAAAAAAACCCATGAAACTCAATTCCTAAAAGACCCCTTTTTCAAATCCTGCATGTAGTTCACAGCTGGCAACAACGAGTCTCCGACTTATTGATTACAGACTTCATTGCATGTATCCAATTTTCCGTTTATATGCTTAAAACCTTTTTTAACAAAAAAAGTTACTTGCCATCATGGCTGCAGAACATAAATCACATAATATAAAACATAAATAAACCAGCAAAAAGTCTGGATATCCAATGTGTAAACCTAAAAGGAAATAATTTTACACATTTCATTAGACCTTGTAAGAGAGACCCAACTTCTACTCCTCCATGTACTTTGGACTTTAGTCATTTTGCATTAAATTATTTGTGTTGCACGACAAGTGGTGATTTTCCTGTTTGAGTTACTTTCTGTTTTCACCATTCATTGTCTGCCATCCTTCCTCCATTATAAGAGTCCCTGAAGAGTGCTTCCCATCAGCCCCCCTTGCCATCATTCTGTGATCAGCTAAATCTCTCAAAAATCACTTTCAGTTTCTACAAAAATGAACTGTCTATATAATCTGTTGTTATTCAAAAATGTACATAAGGATTAAGAATTGCTGGGAAAATACCAGTGTTTTAGGTTACATTCCTGCAAAAAGTATAGCTGGAGAAAGAGAATGAATCACAAGTCACAGTAATTCTGAGCAATTCAAATGGCCAGGCAAAATACAGTTAGCCCAACAACAATTCTGAATATTTCAGTGGCTTCTGTAGTCTACATGATGGTCAACATGGACAATTAAACAACCAGATATTAGAGCAATGAGGAATGATTCATGCTTATGCCTCTTCCTCATTATATCCCACTGGCCATGGTCACTCAAGAGTGAAGATGAGCAACAATGAAATTCAAGTTTAATGGGAATTTCTGATAGTGTTGAGGGCCTGGAGAGTTCTGAAAAATAGAACAAACACAATAAAATCCAAAATTTCATTTGAAATTATGAAAAAGAATTTTTTTTTTGATGGATGTATGATTTTTGGTGGACATAGTTTTATAACATTAGCCCATTATGTTCTACCCTTGGAGCATTAACAAAACACATAATTCAAAAAAGGAAAAAAACAACTCAGTAAAATATGCTGAATTTTGAGCGTTTTTTCCTTTGCATTATAATAAAGACAAGAACTTTCCTCAAAATTTTATCCACAATTCCTTTAGCTAGTTAAAGTTGTCATGCACTCAGAGAAAATTTTTTGCAAAAATTTCTGTTACGTCACTGAAAAGGGAATAATTCCACTCTTATGAATAGGAAAATCTCACAGGTCACCCTCACCTAAGCATTGATGACTGATAAAGAATGAGAAAAATGGTTCAGCTGAGGGATGGTATTGGCTGCTTCCTCAATCCGAAAGGAGTATAAATAGATATGCTGAACTCTGCAGTCTCGAGTTTAAAACCTGTATATGGAAGAAACACTCTCATCTTTCTCCTACTGTGTATTTTATAAGACTGATTATAAGCTTTCCCTTGTCTCACAAGACTGGATATAAGACTCTGGAATCCCTTCCTTGTGGAAATGGAATGGAATTTTATATTAATTAGAAACCTATTTTTCTCTATGTGGGTTTTCATTGCTCTTTGTAGGTCACTTTTTCTTTTTGGTCAATAATGCTACAACATTAATATTTATTATTTTAGACTTTTCTTTACCTTTTACTGTCCTACTCATTTATTATCTCTGTTTCTGTGTGCCTAGAGAAAACTAGAGTGTGATATCAGAGTGCTTTCACATGTCCAAAGTGAGGTTTATCCAGTTTGAGGAGGAAGTTAGGAAAAGAGGGTAATTATTTCCCTCTCAAGTTCAGCATTATGCAGCACAGATGTGTTTCTAACACAAACATTGACCTTTACTGGGTTCTTACTAATATCAAAGGTATGCAGTGTGAATTCCTAAATGTAATTAATCTCAAACAACTGCTGAACCCCAACAAAGACTTACATTTATATCACAACTACATTTCAATAGCAATTATGACACCACCATAAATTACATGTGTTTAGCAATAAGAAAACCATGAGATAGATATTGTCTCTTCCTAACACATAGAAATTTTTTTGAAGACATTATGATCACATGAAAAAAAAAATTTGTCATTCCCAATTATGAAAAATACATCCGTGTTGTCATCCTGTTATGAACTGAATGCCTATTAAATCTTTGGAGAATTGTATCTCTTCCATATTCAGTCTGTCACTGTCTTACTAAACCCTTCAGCTACATAAGAATAAATTCATATACTGCAACAGAAATTATGGTCATCAATAAGCTACAGCTCATGTTTTTATCACCACTGAAATGAGGAGCAATAGCTTAATGAAATAATTTTACTATTTTACTATTTTAGTAAGTAAGGCAGGCTAAGAATTTCCACAGAAAATACTTAGAATTTCTGGAATTGTCTCTTTTCCCTGCCTAAACTCCAGCAAAGAATTAACACTGCAGCTCTAATTCCACAAACACAGCCAGCCACTCCCCACTTTCCCTCCCCAGCACAAAGCACTCCTCAGTCAGTGGTGAAGGCAAACTCCTACAGAGAAGATCTTGTCTGTACCAAGATCTTGTCTGTACTATTCCATCTGCCCCCATCCCAGTTACTTCTGTAGGCAACTATTAATGGCTCTAACAAGTCTTTCTGTGTGCATCACTTTTCCATTTTGTCTCTTGACTGTCATACTTTTAAATTTGCAGGTAATGCATGTGTTAGTCTATAACAACCATTTAAAAGTTTGATAGGTTGAACGGATACAGACACTCAACAGATAAAAACTAATGACCAAATGGCCCTGCTAAAAGAGCAGATACATTGAAAACAGGACGGATACCTGAAATGAGGGATTTTTTTTTGCTTTTGTTCTCTCCCTAAAAGGCATTTCTTGCTCTGCTAGGCATAGCAAGCAACTCCACAGTTATCACATGGGAAAAAAAAAACCAGGACTTTAAAAACAAAAGTCTGACAAAAAAGAAAATAATTCATTCTTTCAAAGTTCTGGATTTAATTACTTTAAGCTGTACTAATATGGAAACAGGTGCAGTTCAGAAGTTGTAGCATTTAAAAAACTGCAGCATATCATGTCTGTCTCTGAACCTTCCTAGCTTACATTTTTGAGAGGATACATTCCAAAAACACAGTGCCTTACAGCACCATTCATCTTGCAGACCCAGCATACCTTTTGCTTTAGTAAAGAATACATTAGATTGAGAAAATTCTGCCTCTTAAGTGAATTGGAAGCTGCACCTTTAAATTATGAATATTCCTCCTGTGAGTTGAGATTTTTTTTATGGGTTGCTCAGGACGGCATGATGTATCGAAGTAAGAAACCTAGAAAGGAGACGAATGGGAAGGGCTTATTAATGAACTGAGTTCTCTGGAGTAAAAATAATTTCTTCTTCTTCTTCAATTTTCCCGGTGCTCTGGCATGTTTATTTTCCCTAATTTTTGTCACAAGGCTTCAAATAAATCAGTAGAGGCTGGCCTTTCTTGTCAGGCTGGTTTTATAACATTTCAGTGCTGCTTGCAAGGTTCTCCCCTCCACAACCCTTCTGCACACACACACACACACACACACACGACTGCATCTTGCTACTAGACAGAGATAAATTCCTCACCACTGTGATCATCAGACACTAAGCCAAACTCATCTACTTTTCTTTCCTTTTTTTTACCCCACTCTGTTATTCATAGAGACCACAGGTGAACCAGGAGAAAATTATTACAGTGTGATGACTGCTGAAATGATAGAAGGTAAAGAAGATGGATTATCACGGTGCTGACATGATTTGTATGGATTTCCAGAATTAAGCTGTTCACTTAAAGTGACCGTCTTCTTTGCACCCACGATATTGCAGCTGCCCTAGTAATAACCTTCATCTGCACTTGTGAGCCAAGTGAGCAGAGCACGTTTCCCATTACCTGTCAAGCGAGTATGTAGAGTTCTTCTGGCCCCGCAGTAATAGCAGGGCTGCTGGTGAACAGAGTAATAAACACCTACTGAGAGGGATGTAGCGTGAAAAGATCTCATCACCTGCCATTAGCACGCTGATGAATAATGCAGCATTTTCGGTGGCAGATGTCAGGGGTGGGAGGAAGAATCACTTCTGTAAATGCTCTGGTGAGCACTTCAGCACAAAGTGAGAGGTGATAGCAACAGATGCATGTGACAAAATTACACTTGCTATTGTGTTTTAAAAGAAATGGGAACATTTACTTCACAAATAGCTGGCAGGCTTTCTCTCTTCTCTCTCTCTCTCTCCCTTCCCATTTCCCCCCTT